>VXAC01007842.1:256604-335468 GCA_013399225.1 Rhipidura dahli
TGTTCAGCTTCTTTTCCATCTCCTTTTTTTCTCTTTCCCCCACCACCCCCATATGACTAGAGAGAAGAAAAGAAGAAAGTAACACAAAACTTATGAAGGAGGAAGTTTAGGGTTTTGGGTTGGGCTTTTTGGGAGTTATTTTGCTTTGGTTTTTTGGTTGTTTTTTTTGTAAGTTTTTACTTTTCATCAAACCACTGAGAGCTGTTGACTTCTTCGTCATTTTTATCTCCAGATGTTTGTTCTTGACTTATAAGAGAACATACAATTGAATTAATTAGAAGCTGACATTAGTATCACTCATCGTGGAAGACTGAGGATTGAATCATATTATCTATGATGTAAACAGGTTCTTTAAAAGAGTGTTTCAAGGATTGAGCAAATGCTTCAATATTAATTAAGACTTGAAAATTGACTTTTAATGAGAAAATAAGATCAATCTACTTTGAATAACAGCAACACATTTGACAACACAAAACTTCAAATGAATGTTTCTCTTATTTGTTTATTTGCTGTTTATGTTAAGGGTAATTTTTTGGCATCATGAGTTTTTTAATAAGGCATAAAAATTTAGAATTCAGTCCAAGGTTTGGTGAATTAAAATTTTTGTTTGTTTTTGTGACAGATGTTAGTATTTTGGGTGTAGAACTAAAGTAAGAGATATGTTTGCTTCTGAAATGACAGAGTAAAAAGAGCAGTTAATTTTGAACCCAGTAACACTTTTTATTAAACGTACTTTAAAATATTTCTAAAATTCTTCAATAATTTCCAATTTATCTAAAATTTTTACTGGGGACACTTTAGCATCAAATACCCTTTTAAAACATGCTTCAAGAGAGGCCATGCTTTCAAGACAAAAGTTAAGCTTCCATGCAGTTTCTGCTGACGTTGTAAGAATGATACAAATATTAACCACAAGAATAAGGTTTTTCAAACCTGACATAAGGTGCAAAACTATTAAGCATGAATACATTATGTATAATATTGTTAATAATAATAATACAATAAATGCAAATAAAAAATATGTTAGTTCAAAGTAGAGCCATGTTTATTATATTTTTAACATTATTGTTGCAGAGTTTTATGTCGTTTAAACCAAAAGCTATTTTCATGACAAGGTAACTGTGTTACTTGTTGCTAGAAGGGACTGTGACTCCCATTTACACCCATTTACAGTTCAGCTATGTGGTGTGGGAAAGTGCTGAGTTTGTTTCACATGCATCTTGGTCTTGCATTACTTCCTTTAAAGATTATATTTTTAAAGTTTTAATATGCTTCTTTAGAAAGGTAAGTATAATTAAAATTCATATTATCTCTAGCTTTTTTTTTTTGTATTTTTATGCCAACACATTAAAAAAAAATATTCAGTGGATAGAGAAATTATTGGAATAATAATCTTTGAAGAGAGAGAAGTTTCCACCCATTCATTTGGTTATTTTTCTAAGAAATGCTGAAAGCTTGAGAATAGAAAACTCTTGGTGAAGCTAGAAGGATTTTGGCATTGAAGAATCAAATCTGTTGAGAATAATGGCCCCTTCTGGACATAAAACTCTGTGAATATAGTGATCGAGTTTGTTTGGCTTCGTGTGCTGCATACATGTGTATGTGTGTAGATGTCTGTCTGTGTATCACTCATGCATATATGACTGTAAAATTATGGATTTGGCCTTTTCATTAAAAGGTTTTGAAGATGTATGAAGGCATCCTCTGTCTTCTCATCAAGGGGAAATTCTGAATCAGATAAACTATATAAGTAACTGTGTAATTAGTGTTAAACCTGAGTAGTTGCTTTGAGAGGATTCTTTTTCCTTCTCAAGACAGCATAACCAAGTGAAAGTGCAACTAAGGAATGCAAGGAGATGATTTTGGAGTCACTTCATTTCACGCTATCTGTGTAGGGGTTTTTTTTCCCACTTTGTAGTCATTAAAGCAGTACTGTGTGTATTTTGAGATGGGTAGAAGGGTAAAACAAATAATTTTCAAGCATAATGTGTTTATTACTTGCATTGCGAGTCCATTGGGAAATGGAGTACTCCTGCTGTAGTTCGATTCAATATTTTGGGGCCTTGCCCTTACTTCCAAGGAGCTATGACAGATTTATTGAGACTAATGAGACAGAAAAATAAAGTCCCCACATTTCACAGTTTGTTTTTTCTTTTTCTTAGCAGTTAAGATCTGCCTTTTCCTCTTATATTTCGTATTTATATTGAGAGTTAGCATTACTTTTGTTCTGGGCAGATTTACATGGGTTTAGATTATTTGGTATTTTCTTTGCATAATTTTATGGTGTTTCCTGAATGAAAACTCATGCTTATTATGTGTGATTGCTGGAGTATATAGGATTTATTTGCACATTAAACACCAAGAAAACATCTGCTTTAAGTCATACCATAGCATTACAGTATGTAATGCTTTTAAACAGATTGTATTCATGTTTCTGTATGAAATATTGAGAAGAATTTTTAATGAATATTGGTCTGAAGTTTCCCAACAAAAGTGTTTTATTTTTAATTCTTCTTGTGCATATTTGACAAACTATGGGAGAACACAGAATGCTCCCCTTTTGTGAGTTACAATTTTTGACAGGATTTTCTTGCTGACTAAATGGCATATTTCTTTTAAGACAGTCTTTCCAATATTTTCTGTCGTGTGGTGGCACAAGGGCAAAATTGTAGGCGGGAAAGTGCAAGGTCAAAACAATGAGCAGGTTATACAGAAAATATGACTGTCACTTAAAACATGTCACCACAGTTTTCCTGAGAGCTGATCAGCAGAAACCTCTAAGGAGGATGAAGCCAAGAGACTAAAAAGCTTGTTGTTTCCTTTTGCACCTGCACCTCAATCTCGCCCTTTGCTTTTCCCTAGACTTTGTACTGCATTGCCTCAAAGCTTGGGGATTTGCCTCCTATCAGTGGAAGTGGCCACACCTAATGATAAAATGTTGTTCTGCCCCATGTGTGGCAGAACCAGGCAGTGACTATTTCTGTGCTCTGGTGCTCTGTTATCTCTGCACACTACCAATGGCAGGGAGGTCAGTATGGTTTTCACCTCCTTATTTTGGGTGTTTAGGAGAGATGTCCATTGGGAAGAGCTCAGGAAGCTGCTGGAAGGCCTGTGTGCTTCTCAGCTTGTACCATGTCACACAAAGCCGTGGTCATTTTGCACAGATGTCATATCTATTTCCTTTGTTTACTTTTATCTCGTTACTGCCCTGGCAGCTGCTAGTGTATCAGAAAATTATTACATGCAAACTTATTGCTGTATCTGTAGCTAATAATTAATATAATTTTACAAAGCTAGGTAGGGGATTTTCCTTGACTTTCTGCCGGACCTGTGTTTTCTTCCTCGAGAATAGTGTGTTTCCTTGACCATGAATTATCCTCCACTGTTTTTGTCTGCTGTTTCTTTGCCAGTCCCCTTCATTTTCAGGCACCTAAAGGATTCTGATATCATTCACATGACACTGAAAGCAAACATTATACATAAACCATTGCTAATAAACTGAAATTATAAGGTTCTGTAAAATAAACATAAGTGATAAAAGAGATATGTGCACTGTGATTCTTATTAAAATGATGAAGAGATGAACTGAGAAGTGGGAATCAGTGGAAGTGTCTTCAGCTATTTAGAACTTTCTGGTATCAGATTGTTTATTTAAGTATCAGATTACAGATTTAGGTCCTTCCTTCAGGCTACTATTTTAAGAAAGGTTTATTGTTGGACTTCAGTGTAGGCTCTGAACAAATCTCACATTCATCCTTGAAGTGAGGTGTGCGTGGAGCACAGTTTGCTGCGGGCTCTCCCCCTAATGAGGAACAGATACAATAGTCAGACCACCAACACTGTTGATATCTGGGGAGAACATCCCATAGTCTGCTGCATGAGTTTGAGTAGCCAGGGCCATAATTTTAGCTCCTCAGTTAAGTATTTATAATTTAGGTTAGATGAGACTGGATAGAGCTAGGAGTTAAAAAAAATAAAATTAAAAAAATCTCCTTTTATTCTTTAAGTATTGACATCTTTGATCATAGCATTTTACTTGAAGCATGCAGATCACTCTTCATAAAACAAGTAATGTATTAATAGATAAGAAGGGGACAAAAGACACATTTCAATCTGTCTGAGGAGAGATATTTTGGTTTTGCAAAGCATATTTTTGGGGTGAGCTGTACATGTTAATTTTAAGATTATCTGATTTGCAAGACCAAATAAAATGTAAAAGTGACTTTTCAGAGCAATGATACATATCAGTTGTATCTGTATTTCTACTGGGGATGACCAAAATAAAAAGTTTTACAAAGAATGTTTAAGGTGTTTGTATATATGACCCATTAAGGTTCAGATAGAAAGGTTGCATTTGTAGTTTATAAATAAATAAATATTGTGACATGTAATAAAAAGAACAGTTCTCCTTTTTGCTACAGAACCTAGTTCCACAGCTAAACTCTTGTTTTTGAACGAAACCAATTTTCTCTAGATTGTCTGTGAAAGGTCAACCTTGAACACAGAACTAAATAGACCACAAACTCTTCAGGGGATGGTGTTGTTTGTTATTTTTGTGCCATCTGTGACACTAGACATTTTGTCAGTTCAGAACAAATAATGGCGATGACGGGATGGGAATACTCACGTATCCTGCTGACCAGTTGTGTGGGGAATTGTGATTCAGCTTCTGGGAGGCACAGAAAACAGACACTGTTGTAGTAAAGGGTACAAAGGAGCATAGTGAGGCTGCCCAATATCTACATACAGCCAGAAAGGATTACAATAGCCTAATATTTTTAAAGCTCTGACTAAATTGATTTATAAAATAACTGTTTAATAAAATAGTATTTTTACCATAAAATTTTGACTTCAGACACTAGCACAACCTTGGATTTCTTTGGTCTCTATGATCTACAGTGATCTTTAAGAACTACTATCAAAGCAAATTAATAATAGCATCAGTAGAGGTCATGTGCTGCTGTTCATTAATGTACAACAGCGTGGCCATTTGTCACGTAAGCTAGCAAACTGAAATTGTTTCAGTCATTTAATTGGGAATCTCCTTAAAAGAACCTGTGAAAGAGAATAACACTGCAACAATTTTTATCTGACTCTGATTGTCAGATATACACTGAAATATGTTTATGAATGTAACTATTCTTATCCTGCAAATAAATTCTCTACCTGCAGTGGCTTTTATGAGTGAAATGAGATTCCAAAATAGTACTGAAACCACTCTGAGATGAACTTTGGAGATTAGAAGACTGCTTAAGATTCTATTGTCATTTATGTATAAGAACAGTAAGATGATTTTCATGTGTATTGCATTGTGAAAATCAATATTAAAAATATCTTAAAGGTTTAATAAACAAAAGATTGTCCTGTAAATGATACCCATATCCACTTTTTTGTTTTTTCCTTCCCTGAGGTTGTTTTTGTCATGGTAACAGAAGAAATAGTCACCAGGGGAAGTAAAGTAAAGCTTGATGGGAATTTCTCTATGTAAGCCTGAGGAGGAAGGGTTATGCCTTTGTTTTGGGCAACAGCACCCCTAGAGCTAAACCTGCCAATACAAAGAAGGACTTCTAGTCATCTCGCTAAAAGGATGCATAAAAAAAAGGAACAAACATATTACAGTGCAGTTAGATGCAGAGTAAAAACCAATACAGTGATGTTTCCCCCTTCTCAACAAAAAAAGAGTTATTTTTCCACAGCTTTCATTCTTTTGCATCTGTGATGGTGTATATATACACTAGAGATACGGGGGTTTTTTTGCATTGACAGCAAAACTCTAAGCCTCTAAGGGACTTCAGCAAAATAACTAAGGGAAACTAAAGTATGCACAGACACTATACAGATAAAAATACCATTGTCTATTAAATTTAATTGCTAAAATAAAAATTCCCGTACAATAGAGCAGTTGCTGAAAATACACAAAATCTGAGCTTTTTCTGAAGATGCATCTTAAAGTAAGATAAGTGTATACACATTTCAGAATTGCCAGCGCTTGAAGAAGTAGGTCATCTTTGTGTTGTCATATTCTCTATTTCCTCTGTATGTAACTGAGTGAAATATTCAGCAGTCCCAACCCTGTTAAAGTTAAGGAGCAGATAATTCCTGACACGTGGGAGAGACACCGATTCCTCTGGACTTTTCTGGTAGTCTGCTGCATTATTTACAACTCTTTTCATTTATCACTTGGTGTGGAAGAAAAAGAGATCATTGAAAATAACTTATTTCATAGTTGTCATGGCTTATAAGTAAACATATAAATTAGCAACAATAATGAGAGGCTGAGATAACTTGGTCTTCCTCAGTCACATACTGAAACCCTTCATCTGAGAAAAAAAAAGATGGTATTTTGCATTGTTCAGATAACAATCTCATCTTGGTTGCAACTTCAGCAAATAAAAAATGTGTTCTTAAACTAAAAATGTAATCCCTTCCTCCTTCTGTTGACAAACTTCTTTATTCTGGAGGGATTTTTACTAATTTTTTTTTTCTAATTTGATGCTTTAAATTCATCTGAACCAGTTTTTGGGGATTTCTATGATCTCTCTTTGATGGCCAAAGGACACCTTGATGTTTAAAGTAGACTAAATTCTGTGAATGTAGTTAATACTAATGATATAATGCATTCTGCTCACGAGTGCTATTACAGAAATGCAATTTTTAAAACTGGTAGGATTTAATGAATCATTGAGTGACTTTTGTTGGCAATCACATCGTATATTGAAATTAACTGTGTTCCTCTGTACCACACTCCTATTGTATCATACTCCAAACTTCAAATCACTAATGGCAAGGAAGGTCTACTAATTTCAAAGCTAAATTTGTCCATGGACAATTAATATCCATTTGGTGTGCAGTCAATATACCTTTCCTCCCATATAAGTCATATTTGTGGGATTCATTTCCTAGGTTAAATTAGCCAAATTTTTCTAACCTTTTTTCAAAAAATCAGCCATCTGACTAAGCATTTGTTTGCACATCATTTCTCCACTTGGGGTGGGATCCAAAAAAAAGTTTAAGTTCCTAACTGACATTTTAGACAATATTTATGTGTAAATTCAGGAGAATGAGCCTGGAAGACTGCCTGTGACCTCCACAGACACTGTATCTGTGAAAACCTTTCTGCATTTTTTCTAATTCTGGATGCCACAGAGGCTCCTCGTGGACCCTGTCTGCCTAACTGGCTGCTTTTAGACAGTTGCCTCCTGCCTGCCCACCACTGTTTGAATAGAGAAAATACGGGATTTTAGTATTTTATCTTTGTATGTTTTTCTTCTGCCAGATCTACTGTCTGATTTGGTGGTCATGCTCTGAATGTTTATGTTTCTCTATCTATGTGACATCGGTGGTGACTTTTTTATATGTAGGTCTAGCAATCTGACTATTTCCTCTAGAGGAAGGAGATCTAAGTCCTCAGTTTATGTGAGATTTGAATTTGTAGATCACACATCCCAAAGCAATGCTGAGGCCAGCATTCCCATTCTAGGTGAGAATGTAGCCTTCCCTCTCTGCACTCTCGTTCAGGCAATGTCTACCACAGGCAGAGGGACACAGCAAGGAAGATGTACAGACCTGAGGACTTCAGAGTGATTTGTGAATGAATACACACAGCAGACAGCTAGCAATGAAGAGTTGTTAATATTAAAATACTCACCACCTCAGTGAGGCCCTTGGATGGTGTCTGCTGGTCTGATGGTCACCAGTTAGGTCAGCAAGCACCAACTTCTCCACCTCTTTGGAACATACCAGCCAACCTTTTTGATTGCTGAGTTGTTAACATTCACTTCTCTGTACCCCTACATGTCAGTATTTTTTTCCTGAATTTTTCTCCCTATGACACTATGTGGTTTTACTCTTTTTAATTTTTTTTTTTTTACATTTTCTTGCATCTCCTGGCTTTCTCTAAAATACCATCTCAGCAGCCTTTTTCTCCATTAAAACTGAGTTGAGGACTCTTATCTGTGCTGTACTAGCCTAGGCCTTGACTCAGACACCTGAACCTCTGAGCTGAGCCTTTCAAGAGTTCCTTCACTCCTTTTGTTTGCAGAAGGGGCCATTCTGCAACAAGCAGGACAGAGCTCTTGCTTGATGACTGAGATACAGACACTCACAATGAATGTTAGATGTCTGCCCTTTTCATAATGACATTTGTTTATCACAAAATTGAGTGAGGAGAACATTGTGACACGGCTACTTTGTTCAGTCCAGCAATATTGGGTTGTAAGGTTTGCTAAAAACATAGGGGGAGAGCCATGGATTCAGAGTATTAAAGAACTTGTGTCACTTGTAGTGCCAATCATAGTGTCTACTGCCAGTTCAGGAACCAAAGGGTGTGAAGAATTCTGTAAAGAACTAAGAAGATTTATCTAGTGGAGACTGCTAAAAGAAGATGATGTCCATTTCCCAAGTCTTAATAAATTTGGGTTGACAGGCTAACTGAAGAGATAGCCTTAAGGAAAATCTTGCATTCAGGGCATGAGGTTAACTGAGGAAAAGACGAGTCTAAAACTGAGGCATATGACTTCATGGTACAAAATTTGATTTTACAGAGAACCATTCTGACAGAGAATCAGGAGCTACAGGCCTGGTGCCATAAGAAGGTTTTTTTGTAGGCTCTTTAGTGATCAGATATCCACATGATAACAAAAAACCAGCATATGAAACACTTATAGCTTTGGGAGTAGTATTTGCAATGCTTATACAGCAACATTGAAAAATAAACTGGTAAATAGATGCAGATATTGAAAAAGTCCTAGAGGACAATGGCAAGGTTCATTAAATCACAGGATATCTGGACAATTCCAGGTCATTTCCCTACTATCACATTCATCAGTATGGCAGGGAGGCAAGACTGGTGGTTCCATCTTTTGACAAACATCAGTGCATTTTGCCAATCTGCTCATTGTCACATTCCTTCCTCATGCTGTCATTAGTTTTCTTTTTAAGAGTCCATGCGCTCAGCACAAAGCATAGGCCCTGAGTTGCAGAAATTTACTCCAGGGGAAAGATACTAAATAGGGACAGTGAGCAATGGCAACAGTGACTGGGTAACTGTTTTGTGTTTTAAACACTTAATACTGTTACTAAAGTTGCTAAAGTTGTTATAGGCAGTTCTGACAATTGAGTCTGTGGATGATTTAAATGAGAGAAAGGGAAGTGATGATGAATCTGAGAAGGAGCAAGCGTATGAACAGTGAGTAAGCTGCAGCTGAGAGGTGCTAGATGGGATCTGCATAATCAGCAGAGCTAAGAGAAGAGCCAAATGTAGATAGAAAAGAAACAAACATAGAGACCCTAGAAACGGGATATGGGTATTAGGAAATAAAAATAAAATAGGTCAAACAAATGGTACTGCAAAAAAATCATGAATTTAAAGTACAGATTACCATGTTCATAAAGAATATCTGTATAGAAGTAATTTTTTGAACCATGGATTATTTCATGGCAGAAGCCACTTCATTGTGTTTTTATGTAATTAAAGATGGCTAAGGCTAGATTCTGAGAAGCTTAATACGTCTAAGTACTGTCTTGTTCTCATGCCATGTGCTGACTGAAGCTATACTACCACAAATAACAATGGCATGATTTCTGCTTAAAATGTGAAATGAGCATTTTTCAGGCTGAATGGATTAAACAAAATCTGCCCCATTTTTGTGGGTTTAAAATCTTTTAGGCCCTCCAATAAATTTTAAAAATTACTCTGACAATTATTTCACCAACTTTGGATATAGATCTTCACAAACTTTATGAGAAAACAATTAAAGCTACTATGAAATTGGATCTTTTTTCAGTAGTCTATTTATGCTAAATATTGTCTAGTATTTTTAGTCCGTTGCAGACTTCTAATAATAACATCATGATTTTCTGTGGGGCAAATTTATTTCCTGGAGCATTGCTTCTATTTTCAGTTTATAAAAGACAGTACACAACATATTTATGGCTTCCAATACTGTTTTCTAGGAAAAGTGATGAAACTATGGTAAGAATTCCAGATAATCCCATCTAAAAGCAATATTTTCAAGAAAAATGAGTTATATTTTGCACATTCATTTAAAAAAAGTTTA
This sequence comes from Rhipidura dahli, assembly GCA_013399225.1. Taxonomy (NCBI): domain Eukaryota; kingdom Metazoa; phylum Chordata; class Aves; order Passeriformes; family Rhipiduridae; genus Rhipidura; species Rhipidura dahli. The sequence continues at coordinate 266,663 of VXAC01007842.1, forward strand.
TATTTGCATTTCTTAATTAGTGCTTCCCAAACAAATGACATGTAGTTGGAACACTTTGTCCTATGGAGGAGGATAATAGGTCCTGGACGATTATGTTTAAATGCTTTTTTCAAGAGAAAAACTAAGCCTAAATTATATTTAATAGTCTGATGCAGGGCCATATTCAGTTTGGAGTTGCAAAGGATGTAGTAACAGTTAGGGGAGAAAGCTGATTAATCTGATAAACTACATTTCTTGTGACAATATTATCAGCTACTATTAATATTTTTTGAGTCAATTACTTGGATTCAATAGTTTGGTCATTTCTAAAGAAGTAGAATAATAAATACACAAGGCAACTGTTTGATGACCTCAATGATAATGCATGCATTCTTTTTTTGCCTGAAAGTAAATTTGTCAGACAATTTTATATATTAAATAGCCTCTCCTTACTTGCATTTCCATAAAACTAGCCCATATGAGCTTTCCTTACTTAAGATTTTTGTCATATCATCTGTGTTTCTTGTAATTTATATATCACTTGTAAAAATAGCTGATCAGCTATTTTAAATGTAGATTTTAATGTACAGTATACTCTATCCACCAATGAAGCTCATTTTGCACTAGTGAACTAAACCTTCATTAGCTGTTCCAGTATCCAGAAGAGTCTAGGGTTTTTTCTTTCTTTTCAGTATCCTGTGCTTAAAATTTTCTTTTGCTATTTTAAAGGAACTATAAACCAAATCCCACTGGAAACAGTGTGATTACTCCTCTCATGTAGTAGCTAGGCAACTGACAATGAGATCTTTTGCACAGATAGGAGCACTTGTCCTTTTTCTGATTTTCTGGGAAGAAAAGTAAAAGAAGCCAGTGTGCAGCCAGGATTTAGCAGTAAAGTGAGCAGAGAGGTGATCTTTCCATTGAGTTACAGGCATAATAAATTTATAAACTGATACCTATACAAAACTTCAGGAGGTGATTTCTGAAGAGAAACATAAAGATTTGCAAAATTATAGGGACCTATTGATAGATCATAGAGGCGTTAGAAAGAAATATGTTAGAAATATTTAAGCAAACTTTGTACATAGTGGTCATCAATGCTTTGTAAAAATGTTGTTGCTGTTAGTCTTCACAGTGTCTTTTTATATTTGTTCATCCAGGCTTTCTGGAATCTGACATGCTCCATTTCTGGAGTGGTGCTGTGGATCTTTCTGCAAGAGCAGGAAAGAAAGGGAATAACTTACCAGTATGCATAGCATTCAGATTGAAAGAATTCAACTGTATCAGCTGAAAACACTGTATGATTTTATTTTTACTTTTTCAATTAAGTAACTTCACATTTTTTTGTATCACAGGTACAGGAATGGCTGTGCTTAAACTGCCAGACCCAAAGAGCAATGTCAGGACAACTTGGAGATATGGGCAAGGTGCCACTTCTGAAAACAGGCCCTTCACAACCAACATCAAAACCACCTGCTCCTCCTCAAAAACAGCCTATGCCTGCTGTCTCACATTCCCCTCAGAAGACTTCCACACCACCTACTCCAGCAGCAGCAAAGCCAAAAGAAGAACCAGGCGTTCAGAAAGAAGCTCCAAAACTTCCCCAGGGGAGATTGGAAAAAGCATTGTCAGCTGATAAAATCCAGCAAGGTGTTCAAAAGGAAGATGCAAAACCTAAGCAGGGAAAACTTGTCAAGACACCCTCAGCTGATAAAATCCAGCGTGCTTCTCAGAAGGAAGACCCAAGGATTCAGCAAACAAAGCTGACAAAGACAGCCTCCTATGACAGAGTTTTGCATGAAGTTCGGAAGGAGGATGAAAAACTTCAAGAAGCAAAGCTGGCAAAAACATCCTCAGCTGATAAAATTTTACATGGAGTTCAGAAGGAAGACATAAAACTTCAAGAGGCAAAATTGGCAAAGATACCCTCAGCTGACAAAATTTTACAGGGAGTTCAGAAAGAAGACCCAAAACTCCAACAGATGAAAATGGCAAAGGCACTGTCAGCTGACAAAATCCAACCTGCAGCTCAGAAGGAAGATACACAGCTTCAGGAGGTAAAATTGCCAAAGGCTGCTTCAGTTGATAAAATCCAACATGGAATTCAAAAAGAAGATATAAAACTTCAACATGAAAAAATTAAGAAAACTTCATCAGTGGATAAAATCCAAGAGGAAGGTCAGCAAGAAGAAACAAAACTTCAGCGAGGGAAACTGTCAAAGACACCTTCAGCAGATAAAATTCCTGCAACAACTGCAGACCAAAAGAAACCCCTAAGCACGTTGGAAGAAGATAAAGGAACTGTGCTCCCAGAAAAGAGCCCACCACATCCAGAAGACAGAAAAGAAGAAATCACAGCTGAGATTAAAGACCATGTTTTTGAACAGAAAGAAGAAGGTGAAGCACCTTGTAAGGGACTGCAAGCTAAGGAGCAAGAAGATGTTAAGAAAGAGGATTTGACAACTGAGATTTCACAAGAGGTTTTGAAAACTGAAAAAGCTGTGGAAGAAGAAATTCCTGTTCAAACAGCACCTGTGCCAGGAACCGACCACGTGGAAGCAGTGAGAGAAAAAACAGTAAGTGTTTTTCTCCCTCCCACATCCCTTTTTCCCTATCTCCAGTTTAGAATGTGATCCTTACGGACCCTCTCCTTCCTACTTCACTGTTATTCTCTTTACAAGATGGTTCTAAATGACAAAATCAATGACTCCCATTGAGTGAAAGTTTCACCAGTTAATCTTATGCTCCACATGCACATTTCAAGACTTCTTGCCTGATTTTAAGTCTCCAGCAGTTAAGCGTTTGAAACTAAGGCAGAGCTCCTGTTTAATATTTTTTCCAGCATTTCAGTTTTATTTACCCTGATGTCTAGACTCTCCAGACTTTGAAGATTAATTGTTGAATTGGAGTGTTTTCACAGTTCTCAATCCCAAAAGGGAATAATCTGAGAGGGTAAAGTGTACAGTACTTTGCAATACCAAAATATAATATATATTTCAGGAATACTTTGTGGTGCCTGAACATAGTACGTTGAAGTATGCAATTTTTACATCTTTTTAGTATTTAATTGGCTTACCTCATATAGACAAGAACTTTCATGTAGGAACGTTCTTGTGGGCTCTCAAATCAGAGGAATGGGTGAGTTTATGATACCATGAACTAGAGGTCCACATTTCTTAAAGAAATGCTTTTGCTGAACATGAACTCACCAACAAATCACTTTATCAGCTGAAGTGAATAACGTGCAGTTTGGTGAGAAATGGAAAATTAAGGGGTTTTGTATCAGCAGCGTGAATTAGGTGCTGATTATTACCTTATAAAAGTAGGAGTAGGCTTAGGAAAATGTTTAACCTTTTCAAATAATCTCAGTCAAAAAGGTCAAGGGTTTGGTTGGTTTTTTGTTTTTGTTTTTGTTTTTTTTTTTTGTTTTTTTTTGTTTTGTTTTGTTTTTTTGTTTTTGTTTTTCTTTTTGTTTTGTGTATTTCCTGGTGGTAACCAAGATATTTGGACAGAAAAATATTCTAATTCAGAAATTATGATCTAGAAAATACTATTTTTATAAACCAGATCTCCTGTCTGAAATATACCTCCTATCATGTTATTTTTACTTCTCTTGATCATATCAGGAGTTATGGTGTATGACTGTACTGAGGGAATTCCTGAATTAGGCTTAGAGTAACATGGTCAAAAATCCTACCTTTTGGGCCAAACAAAAAGGAGATTTGGGAAAATCCTATTTCAAATTGTTCAGCATTAAAAATAAAGAAGGTGTCTCACCTAGCTTGTACTTAAAATTAAATTCTGATTTATTTTTAATTTTTCTTTATTGAAATGTACTTCAGTGTTGTCTGTGCTGTCCATCAAACATTGCTAGATACAGCTCTTCCCAAGAGAGCATGTGATAAAAGTGGAAGAGGTGATACCAATATAGATATCACACATTTATTCCATTTCACTAGGCAAAAGACAACATGTAGCCTTTGAAGAATATCATTTACATGTATTTCAGGGTAGAATCATATGGAGGATTTCATCTAGGTATACTTTTAATTAGGGATGCAAGGGAAAACCTTTTTGCACTTGACAAACTGCTGTCATTTTATATCTACTCCTGTGGAAATGGTAGTTACTAACTTGTCTAGCTTTCCAATAATATAAGCAGTTATTGCTATCCTCCTTTTTCACTAAGAAAAAGAATAAAAAGGCAGCAACACTCCAATAAGTCCCTGAAGACACAATGAGTCTTAGTTCTGATTCAGCACAAACAATAGAATAGTCCATGGAAAATCAGAGAATCGTAGAATGTTTTGTATTGGAAAGGACCTTAAAGACAATCTTGTCCCAGCCCACCTGCCATGGACAGGGACAGCTTTCACGAAACCAGGTGGCTGTAAGTCCCATCTGCCCTGGCCTCGTACACTTCTAGGGATGGGGCAGCCACAGCTTCTCTGGGAAACCTGTGCCAGTGATTCACCACCTTAATTACAAAGAACTTCTTAATATCTAATCTAAACTTGCCCTCTTTCAGTGTGAAGCCATTTTGTCTTGTCCTGCCCATGCTCTTGTAAATATTCTCACTGTACTTTTTGTAGGCACCCTTCAGGTTCAGGAAGAATCACAGATGGTAATTGTATTCAGAGATCTGGAATCCTCTGAAAAAAAAAAAGTGATTTTAGTATTAAAACATTTCAAAATATTTGAGTCTCAAAGTGTGATTTAAGGACTCATAAAGCTGTTTTTTTTCTTCAAAGCATTTTTTCAGTAATATTTTGAAATATAATTTCTTCAAAATATTTTTAAAGAAGACTGCTCATGTTTTACAGGTCCTTTTCCTGAGAAACAATCCTGTAATACTGACTACTGACATGTGCAATAGCAGTTAGCTGTTCTAACAAGGATGCCTAGGAATCTTAGAGGTTTAACACAGGCAGTTTTTTGGTATCTAATCATCATCTTGGAACCCACAAATCAACACAGAAGTAGTTCAGCATTTCTACATGAACACATTACCATGGTGCCAGTTGGACATACATTTGGAATGTATCAAATATATTATATATGTACCCTTATTACTACCTTCTTATGTTTACTGAGGAATGATCACATGCTTCAGTTGAGCAACTGAGTAAATACTAATATTTTGTTGATTGGCATTGTTATTCTAACACATGCCATTAGTGACAAAACAGCCCAGAGAGATAGCAAAAGGAGGATAAGACCTGTTTGTAGCAATATTTCTGGATACAAATAAAATGTTTCATTTTGAAAATAGAAATTGGAGTTTACATAGTTTAGTCAACTGTGTTTCTTTTCCACTTTGTGAAACATTTTTTTGTAATGTGGATATCTTTATTTCTTCTATAAGCAAAATGACCTTTTAAAAATTATGAGTTCCTTTGCAAAATACAATTTCTGTCCTCTGCAACAGAATATGATTTTGCTAGCTATATATACTTTAAAAAAAAAAAAGTCATATTTTTCTCTTAATAAAATTCTGGTTTGATTTGGTAACCAATAGAACTTTTTCAGAGAATCACAAAATCATTAAGGTTGAAAAAGACCTCTAAGATCATGAAGCCAAACTATTAGCTTAGCACTGCTACCCTCACCACTAAACCATCTCCACAAGTACCACACCTTGATGTTTTTTGAACACTAAGATTCATATTTTCAAATAAGAATAATAAAAATGAGGAGGAGTAAGAGTAAATAATACTGATAAAGCAAAAACTTCTAATACAAAATAATTGTATAATGGATTGACTCCGGCATCACAGAAGTGTCACTAGAATAGCACAAATACAATTGACATTAGATAATTTTTAGAATTAGTTAAAGAGGTTGCCTTTGCTGTTCTTAAAGTCTTATCCAGACTGCAGCTTTTATAAGTCTCCTTCTTCCTCAAGTCTCGAAAAGTTCCTCTAATCAATGTCTGTATTAGAGCTAAATTTGTCCAGTATTAAAAACACACAGTAAGCAAACTCAGAGGAAATGCCATTGAAATACTCAGAAAAGCCCAATAATTCAATGTGGATCAACGTAGTTTCTAATTTACAAGGGGAAAAAAAGTAGATTTTTATGATTGTCTAATGCATTTTTTTCATTCTCAAAGAGTTGTGGAATATATAGATATGATCTTTAGCACCATTATTTCTGAAATATTTTATTGTTCATCTAAAAATCTTATGTTTATGATACGTTTGCAAGTTTAACAATGATGCTGTCTTTGTGGATTTAATGGCCAACCCCACAGAAAATAAGTTAGCAGTCCTTTAAGAACAGATGTAGCTAGTGGCAATATCCTAATTCTCAGAATACAGGAAATAGCGGGAAAAAAACCCAGAGGCCAAATATTGTTTGCATGCATATTGATCCCAAAGCATGATATGCAGGATAATTTTTGCACGTACCATGGTGCAGGCAATGATACAAACAAAAACGCTAGAAAATATTTTGGTAACCTTAAAAAGAAAGTTGGATTTTTCTCATCTCTTTTATTGCCAGTGAGAAAATAATTCTGTCCTTATTGTAGATCTTTTTCTTCTCCTTACTGTACAAATGGAAGACAATCTCATATTCAGTTTCCTGTGATTCATAGCTGTCATGTTATGGCACACACTGAGCCTCAACAGCAGGGTGGGCAACAGCAATATTCATTGCCATCTCCTCTGTTTTGGTCACAGTAGGTACTAGACATTGGACTCAGCTGCAAAGAGAGTGACTGAAGCTGTTCCATGAACCAGTCATTCTTTCCCTTTTTCTGTGCTTAACTGTTCAGTCGATGCCTTCTGTCTCTGCTTTACAACTGACTGTATCACTTCATCTCCCTGTGGGGAATGAGAGGTTCCCTTTCACTAAATGGATGCATCCTGTCCATCAGCTTCTGGGAAACCTTCTGAGCTTGAGCAACATTTGCATTTTTTAGTAGCTCATCTAAATTGATCATATTGAGTTTTGTTGGGTATGTCTTCATAAGTATGACCATATTGGTCATAAATGAAAAAATAACAATCAAGTGTCATGGGTTAAATTTTAGTGAGGGGTGTCCTATTCATAGAGGAAATAATCCCTTGGTTTTAATGATAGATTTATTTTTTTTAACAAAACAAAAAAAATTCCCCTTAAATACTTTCTTCTTTAATTAAGGGAACAAAAATGTAAATATAACATACAAAACCTGAAATGTTTCATTATGCTTCATTGCTGACTTCTTGTAAAGACCATACATAATTCTGTCCTTAAGTGCTGGAGAATACCCAAAAGTAGATTTTTTTCAGAATAGTGAGATCTGTAGGGTTCAAATGATGATGACTTTCCAAAATTGTTTGGAGTACTGCAGGTTTCTCCATGTTTTAATATTAATCACAGCCTTATCATTCAAGAAGTCCTTAGAAATGTTTGCTTTCACACTGGAATTTTATTTGCAATGGATTTTTCTGTGATATCAGATAGTTGGATTTACAATATTGATTATGATGTTGGTAAAAATAAATGTAGTATTCAATGTAGTATCTGATTTTGCAAAGCATAAAATAGAGCACTCGTGTGAATGATGATTAATTAATAAAATATTAATTAGTATATTACTGTAATAATATAAATATTTTAATAGTAATATAAATATTAGTGTTTTAATGTAAGATTATATTCAAAGTGATTTGTCTAAAAGCAAGAACACGTACCTTAAATGTAAATTAAATCTAAACCTGACTAGTTTTAAAAAATAACTGACTAAAAAAATATTTGAATTTTGATATTTTGACTCTAAATGTAACATTAGTGTGAATAAACTTTGAAAATACTTGTGGTTGATAGCAACTTAATAGGAGTGTAATTGTGATTTTAAATTATGACTAACATCCATGATAATTTTCCTGGGATATTTATTCCACAGTATTTTTTAATTATTTTTCAAATAATCATATTTCCAATGAAGTCGATAAAGTAAACCTTTAAATAAATGGTTTGCTGTACTTCAGAAATCACTGACTTAGATTAGCAAATCTGGTAAATACTCCCTAATTCTATTATTGAGAGCCCTAGCAGAAATAAAGATCGCGTCATATTATTAAAATCATGAGACTTTGGGATGCTTGTTCTCAAATTGCCAGTGGATATGGGGACACTTCCTAAAACTGTCAGCTCAGAGTAGAGCTAAGGTGACCTGAATTTTGGAGAGTGAACTGTTTTTTAGCTGAATGATGAGTTACTTTCACTAAGTACAGAGCCTTTCACAGCTGTGAGAAGCAGGAGGGAAACTGGTGCAGAAATACTTGCTGTAGGATATTTTTGGTATTTTTGTTATTTATAGAAGGAGATAGAGATGCTTGTCAGTCAGAATGGTGTAGAAGGATCTGGAAGCTAGGATGACTAAGGGTGTTTAATTAGGGATGAGAAGGAAAACATTGGTTCTGATGCTCAGTCAGGAATGCCTGCCTTGTCTGCTTCCTTTATTTGTGGCTGTCCATCGTGCTTTCCTCCTTGCAATTACACTTCCCTACCAGCAGCTTACTCTGCATTACCAATTTACCGAGAAACTTCTTTTTTATGAGGTACTCAGAAAATATTTGTACAGTGCCCAGCTGTAGGGGACATTCCAGTATGTGAGGACCTTCCAAATGTCATTCAATTATGTTTCAATACTCAGTATATTCTGTGGCATGTTGCAATGTGTAATACTTTGATCATCAAAATTAAACCATGAGTCCAATGTTTGAGACACTGATGTATTTCTAGACAATTATAAATGGTAGAATGGGCAAAGAAAGGAGCAGACTCCAAAAGTTCTGCAGACATTTGTCAAGCTATATTACTTTGTATCTAGAACCACATAAACAGCTTTGAAGCATAGTAAATAACATCTTCATATAAATAAAACCCTGGCCAATTTGTCCCATTCACGTGTGAGCAAATGGCAGATTATGATTACTAAGTGTTCTTAAAACAATTAAATTTTATGTTGAAAAATAAATGATCATCTTGAAACTAGTAAAATCAGTGGCCAGTGTGGACAGCCAAGCAATGCTTAGATTCAATGCAAAAAAATCAAAATTTGAGGAACTTTTTTGTATTATTTTAATAGCTTTGAATAAAAAAATTGTTGTTCAGTCTTCATCTGAGACATTAACTCATCCGTTAGGAAAATGAATCACGTGTTTTAATTGCCAGGAGACATAAAGAATTTATATAAAAATATATACACACGCGTTATGTATTTATTTTTTAGGAAAAGGAGGATGACAAATCAGACACATCAAGCTCTCAGCAACAGAAAAGTCCACAAGGTCTGAGTGACACCGGGTATTCTTCTGACGGGATATCAAGTTCACTTGGTGAAATTCCAAGTCATATCCCCACTGATGAAAAAGATTTACTCAAAGAATCTAATAAAAAAGACACTATTTCACAAGAAAGTCCACCAAGCCCCTCAGATCTAGCTAAATTGGAAAGTACTGTACTCTCAATTTTAGAAGCTCAGGCAAGTACTCTTTCTGATGAAAAATCTGCAAAAACCACAGAGCTTTCTGAAACATATGGGGAACAGACAAAGGATCAACTTAAAACAAAGCCTTTACCCATCACTCCAGAATCTTCAGGTGAGGAAGACTTAAAAGATATCAAAGAAAGTGAAGGAACCATTGTGGAAGAGGGAAAAGGAACTGCTTCTTCCCAGGCAGACTTCAAGGAAGAACATGAAGGAGAGGACATATCAGCAAGAAGACAGCAACGGTATGACTCTGTGGAAGAGAGCAGTGAGAGTGAAAACTCACCTGTCCCAAGGAGAAAAAGAAGAACTAGTGTTGGTTCTTCAAGCAGTGATGAGTACAAACGAGACGACAGTCAGGGATCAGGTGATGAGGAAGATTTCATTAGAAAACAGATTATAGAGATGAGTGCTGATGAAGATGCTTCAGGTTCTGAAGATGATGAATTCATTAGAAATCAACTCAAAGAGATCAGTGCAGCTGAAAGCCAAAAGAAAGAAGAAGTGAAAAGCAAAGCCAAAGGAACGGCTGGAAAACACAGAAGAATGGTGCGGAAAAGTAGTGCAGGCTATGATGAGGATGCAGGAAGAAGACATTCCTGGCATGATGACGATGATGAGACTTTTGATGAAAGCCCAGAGCCAAAATACAGGGAAAGTAAAAGTCAAGACAGTGAAGAACTCGCAATATCTGGAGGAGGAGGCCTTCGACGTTTCAAAACAATAGAATTAAATAGTACAACAGCAACAAAATATTCTGAAGTATCTGAACAACAGAAAGGTATTTTATATTTTGATGAAGAGCCTGAGCTAGAGATGGAGAGTCTTACAGATTCACCAGAAGATAGATCTAGAGGAGAAGGATCTTCTAGTTTACATGCTTCTAGTTTCACACCAGGTACATCTCCTACTTCAGTGTCATCACTTGACGAAGACAGTGACAGCAGTCCTAGTCACAAAAAACTGGGAGGGGAGAGCAAACAACAGCGCAAAGCCAGGCATCGGACACATGGTCCTCTGCTTCCCACTATTGAAGATTCTTCAGAAGAAGAAGAACTACGGGAAGAGGAAGAACTGCTAAAGGAACAAGAGAAACAACGTGAATTAGAACAGCAACAAAGAAAAAGTTCTAGTAAAAAATCTAAAAAGGACAAGGATGAACTGAGAGCCCAGAGAAGAAGGGAACGTCCAAAGACTCCACCAAGTAATCTTTCTCCCATTGAAGATGCATCTCCAACAGAAGAATTACGACAGGCTGCAGAAATGGAAGAGCTACACAGATCTTCTTGTTCTGAATATTCACCCAGCATTGAGTCAGAACCTGAAGGTTTTGAAATCAGCCCAGAAAAAATAATAGAAGTGCAAAAAGTTTACAAATTGCCTACTGCTGTCTCTCTATACTCACCAACAGATGAACAACCAACTGGACTCCCAAAAGAAGAGAGTGGTCAAAAGACATTGAAAAGTGCTGAAGAGGTATATGAGGAGCTGTTGCATAAATCCAAATCATTTCAGATTTCAAGTGAAAAAGATGAAGTATTTGAAAAAGAATCCTTATATGGTGGAATGCTAATAGAGGATTATATTTATGAATCTTTAGTAGAGGATACTTACAATGGAACTATTGATACTAGTCTTGTCATGAGACAAGATGAGAGCAGTGAATATATACAACAGAGAGGAAAAGAGAAAAAAACAAGAGCTTCAGAACAGGTCTATGATGAACCACAGAAAATTAGTGATCTAGAGAAAGACTACTATAGTGTTGAGACTTTACATACTATTGTGCCTCAAGAAGATATTGTTTCTAGTTCTTACATTATTCCAGAAAGTCATGAAATAGTTGTATTAGACAGCACAGTAACTTCCACCCTTGAGGAAAAGCATTTGTTAGATGCAGAAGCTGCTTATGAAGAGCTTATGAAAAGACAGAAAATGCAGCTAACGCCAGGGTCTAGTCCAACACAGCCAACTTCAGATTTCATTCCCACATCTGATACAAAGGTATCTGGTGGTGGAGAAATAGTTGATAGCACATCTTTAACATCAAGCACTACTTCAGCAATATCAGATGTATCACCTGTCAGTAGCACAGCACTTTCCATCCCAGATGTTAAAATAACACAGCATTTTACAGCAGAGGAAATTGAAGATGAATACTTAACAGATTATGCCAGAGAAATTCAAGAAATAATTTCTCATGAAACATCAATATTGACATACTCTGAGACATCGGAAGGTGCATCAGTTTTACCTTCTGATACAGCTTCCTTAACATCATCTACATCTTCAGTTTCTACCACGGATAGTTCCTCACCTATAGATAGTGCAACCACAGGTTTCGTAGGTCCAGCAGAGGGTGTAAGTAAACCAGCAGATTCTGAAGGTGTCAGGGTAGTAACACAGGTTCCCTTAACATCTGCAGAAGAGTACTCTGAAGTGAGCATGCCTTATGAATCTATTGCTGAAGCCACTAAAAAACCATCTATAGAATCAGACATGGAGAGTGTGGACCAAACTGCAGTTTGTTTGCCTGAAACTGTACCTTTAGTAGTGGCAGCTACAGTTACAAAACCCAAGGAATATGCAGCTGATACCATTACCTTTGATACCACCACAGCAGAGAAGGAAGCATCTAGAAAAATTAAAAGTACAGTAGAGGCTGTCAGTGTCAAAATTCATCCTGAAGAGCCACACAAAGAATTAGGTGTTGATAGGACAAGGATTGATTTGACTAATGCTGCATCAGAGCAACCACCTGTATGTATAGCACCAGTACCAGTTACAGAGCCGGCATCAGAAACATCTTCTGTGCTCACTCACAGTGTTGTAAGTAAGACCAGCACGGTCTCTGTGCCTTCCTCAGCTCCTGCTGTTTCAGCCAAAGTGTTCTCTCTTTTGAGAAGCTCTTCTTTGGATTCTTCTGCACATCCTTCTCCACCCCCACCTCCTCCTCCTCCTCCTCCACCACCTCCTCCACCACCATTACCACCTCCACCTATTTTACCCAAGCCAGCCATTTATCCTAAAAAGAAGTCACAGATTATGACTCCAGCTGCAACAGCTGCGACAGCTCCAACAGTGGTACCTCCAGTCACAACTGTTCCAACACTTGAGTCCACAGCTGTGTTAAAGAATCATGTGGTACCTACCACAAAAACATATACCCCAACACCACCTCCTGTACCACCCAAACCATCCTCCATTCCAGCAGGACTTGTTTTCAGTCACAGGCCCCCTGAAGTAACTAAACCTCCAATTGCTCCTAAACCAGCAGTTCCTCCACTCCCAATAGCTGTCCATAAGCTAGCAGAAACACAACCCAAACCAGTAAGTTTGTCATTGACTTCAAGTATGACTCTGAATTTGGTCTCCACAGCTGAATACAAAATACCATCTCCCACTTCCCCTTTGTCTCCACACTCTAACAAATCTTCACCAAGGTTGGCAAAACCCTCACAGGAAACCTATGTTGTCATCACATTGCCATCTGAGCCTGGAACTCCCACAGAAGCTATAACTAGTCAGGCTGTTACCAGCTGGCCTTTAGAAGCACCTTCTAAAGAACAGATTCCCCAACCTATGCAACCAGTTTTTACTACATCCATGAAAACTATGGATATTCAAAATATGGCAGGTCAGAGTATGTATATTTCAAGTGCACTACAATCCATTCCTGTGACAACACAATCAACTTTTGAAAAAATACCTAGTGCAAAATCAGTAGTAACAACAGACATAACCAAGACCACAGTGTCTGTGGTTAAGGGTCCAGTGCCTGGTTATGGTTTAGGTAGTGTTGCTATTACTATACCTCCAGAGCCACTACATATTGTAGATCAACCCAGATACAGAGAGAATGGAAGATTCCATCCTTTGGGTGATGTCATCGATCTTCGCACTTTAACTAAGATGGACATTGAAATGAGAGACAGATGCATGGATCTCTCTGCTGTTTCCATGGATGTAAGAAGGCAAATGCCAGCAAGTGACACAGGTGGACGGCCAGTAAGTACTGTCCAGCCATCCATAATAAACCTTAGCACTGCATGTGTAGCCGATACTTCTCTGCCTGTAGTCACTGAGACAGTAACTGTAATGACCTGCACTGCCACTGTGAGCTACACCACCAGCACAGACAGCCTTGTGGATCTGGGACATGCAATGACAACGCCGCTTCAGCTAACAACATCAAAACATTTTGAGCCAGCTTATAGAGTAACAGGCAGCCAGGCCTTCTCTGTAGGTAGAGATGAAGTGCCAATAAATTTATCCCTAGGTACTTCAACACAGGCAGTGACATGGGCTACTACAAAGCCTGTTACTGTACCACCTGTTGGTGTTACAAATGGTTGGACTCATCTCTCCACTTCTCAGGAGCCAGCAGAGAGTGGAGCAGTTGACCTTAGCACTACAAAATCCCACAGAACAGTAGTAACAATGGATGAAACTACTTCAGGTACCATAACAACTGTAATAGAAGATGATGAAAAGCCTGTAGATCTGACTGCAGGGAGAAGAGCTGTCTGCTGTGATATGGTTTATAAATTGCCATTTGGTAGGAGCTGTACGGCACAGCAGCCTTCTACTACACTTCCTGAAGATCGCTTTGGCTACAGAGATGACCATTATCAGTATGATCGTTCAGGGTCATATGGCTACCGAGGAATGGGAGGTATGAAACCATCTATGTCTGACACAAATTTATCAGAAGCTGGACTATTTGCATACAAAAGCAAGAATAGCTTTGATTATCGATTTGGGGCAACTGATACAGCAGTAGATCTTACTTCTGGAAGAGTTACTACAGGTCAGTATGACACAGCAGCAGATCTTTCTTTGAAATATAATTTTGATGTTCCTCACCTCATTTCAGGATAATTTTTTGTATTGTTTTTCCCCTCCTTTTGTTGTTTTACTTTCTTTTGGACAGTGTGACAAATTATTTCGGATTACACGTGTTTTTCATTTCTTCGTTTTACGTATGTGTTTGCACAGAGGTGCCTGCATGTGCCTGCATGTTCAGAAATGCTGTTTCCTTCACATCCAAAGTAGATCATTAACCTGAAGATTTGCATGCAGTTTCCCCTTCCCATTTATTCCATCAAGATGGGATGACTTTCAGAATCCGCAAAGCAGCATTCTTTTGTGGGACTGGACTGTAACTTTGCCCTGTAATTTCAGGTGAGGTTATGGATTACTCAAGCAAGACTACAGGTCCATATGCAGAGACTCGGCAGATTTCTGGCCCCGGGCTCAGTACACCACAAAATTCCCAAGCAAGAATGGTGTCATCTGTGGGTTCACAGCTTGGCGTTGGAAGTGTTTTAAGATCATCCAATGGTGTTGTTTATTCATCAGTAGCAACTCCAATCCCATCCACATTTGCCATCACCACACAACCCGGTTCTATTTTCAGTACAAGTGTCAGAGATTTACCTACTCTCCAAACAATTGACTCAGTGCCCTCTTTATCAACTTTGCAACAGACTCAACCACTCCCAAGATCATACAGTTTCTTGACAACTGTGGCAGCTGAAAAAGATAATGCAATTACTGCCATTGGTATGGAGGCAGGGTTGCCACCTCATACTATAGAAACTATTACCACTGAGCCAACCAGCTTGATACCTGCTTTAACTACAGCATCTGAAGTTTATACAGATGTAATTGATGAGGAGGTTGCCCTTCTCATTGCCCCTGAAGAAGGCAAACAGCAGCAGCTTGATTTGGAGCGGGAACTTCTTGAGCTTGAGAAAATTAAGCAGCAGCGCTTTGCGGAAGAGCTGGAATGGGAACGTCAGGAAATTCAAAGATTTAGGGAACAAGAAAAGTTTATGGTGCAAAAAAAGCTTGAGGAGTTGCAATCCATGAAACATCATCTCTTATTTCAGCAGGAGGAGGAACGACAAGCTCAGTTTATGATGAGACAAGAGACATTAGCCCAGCAGCAGCTGCAGCTTGAACAATTCCAACAGCTTCAACAACAGCTTCATCAGCAGTTAGAGGAGCAAAAACTTCGTCAAATATATCAGTATGGGTATGACCCTTCAGGAACTGGCTCTCCACAAACCACCACGGATCAAACACTCTTGGAAGGACAGTATACAACCACAGAAAATGGCCAATTTTGGCCTACTGATGACACAACCACTACAGCTTCAGGAGTGCTGGGTATTGAAATTCCACAAAGCCAAGCATGGTATACAGTTCAGTCTGATGGCATTACCCAATACATACCCAGGTCTGGTATCCTAAGCTCGGTTTCAGAAATGTCTCTTAAGGATATTGATGTTAGAGAGGAGAAGCAATTGAAAAAGAGAAGTTCCATGCCAAAATTGCATGGTCCCTATGAGGAATTTGAGGAGACCCTGGAAGAAGAGCCTCGGTGCTTCAAAAAAATAGTGGACAGTGGAGTGCAAACTGATGATGAAGAGGGAGCAGACAGAGGTTATGCAAACAGAAGACGGAGAGCTAAGAAGAGTGTTGATACAAGTGTTCAGACAGATGATGAAGATCAAGATGAATGGGATCTTTCCAGCAGATCCAGAAGGAAGCCCCGTGTAGGGAAATACAGTGAGAGCACCACTGAGGCAGACAAAGCCAAACCATTTTCCAAGGTATCTAGTATTGCAGTTCAGACAGTGGCAGAGATATCGGTGCAAACAGAACCTGTAGGAACAATAAGAACACCTTCAATCAGGGCACGATGGGATGCTAAGGTTGAAATCATAAAGCACATTTCAGCTCCAGAAAAGACATATAAAGGAGAAAGTCTGGGATGTCAAACAGAGACAGAGCCAGACACTCAAAGTCCCCAGTATCTGTCAGCTTCATCTCCTCAGAAAGATAAAAAACGTCCAACACCATTAGAGATAGGATACTCGTCCCACCTTCGTCCAGACTCCACATTACAGGTAGTCCCCTCCCCTCCCAAATCTCCCAAAGTTCTCTATTCACCCATTTCACCCGTTTCACCAAGCAAAGTTATAGAGTCAGCATTTGTACCTTATGAAAAACCCATGACTGATGACATCAGCCCTCAGAAGATGCTGCATGCTGACATGGCCAAGGTTCCTCCATCAAGCCCAAAGGCAGCAAAGATGATGCAACGCTCTATGTCTGATCCTAAGCCCCTGAGTCCCACAGCAGAAGACAGTTCCAGAGCTCAGTTTCAGTACACTGAGGGTTTTATGGTAAGAAGTATTTGCTTGCTTTTTTTTTTTTTAAATATGCAATTCCACAGCAGTCAGCACAGCATGAGGACAGACACCCTCATTTCCAGTACTTGTGTATGTGTTCTTTTTGCACACCTTACTGAAAAGTCCAGAGGAATATCTGCTGTCTAAAGCAATGGTTATCTCCTTCACTGCTTTGCCTGGAAACAGAGAAGTCCATATTACAGTCTTACAAATATTTGGGAAATAGCAGAACAAGTTCATTTTCAGTGGATGACACTTTGTGGTTTATATGGCTATTCATTGCTAGAATAGGTGTTACTGACAATTCTTCAGAAAATTGAAAGCATTTCTTTTCTAATCATACAACACCCAGCTC
Organism: Rhipidura dahli; assembly: GCA_013399225.1. NCBI lineage: Eukaryota > Metazoa > Chordata > Aves > Passeriformes > Rhipiduridae > Rhipidura > Rhipidura dahli. The sequence goes on from VXAC01007842.1 coordinate 283,683, forward strand.
TTGTGGCACAGTATGCAGTGCATTTACCTTGAAATTACTGCATGTGCCTTCTGAGAGACAGTTAACACCAGATTTAAAATTGCCTTAGTTAGCTGTCCTTTTTGACCCTCATGAGGTTTCTTGGCCATGTGTGATTCTGTGGATAATCTCATGTCCCAGTGCGTACATCTTTTATCTTTCCCAGACCAAAAGGTCTCATATCACAAATCCATTTTTAATTTGTTTGTTTTGGATAAGGAAGACTATCAAGAAGTTATACAAGTTTTGAGGGCTGTTTCTTGTAGAGGTCAGAGGAGGCTGACATCATTAGGATCAAAATTTTCATTTCTGCAGTATTTCTTTTCCTTGAGTAGTAAGATTTCATATTTGGGAATCAAGAAAAGTACCTTATAATATAATATCTTCTTGGCTGTCCTTTTTTTCTGACACAATTCCCTTCTGCCAGTTGATGTGTCAGTATATTGTCAGAACTCTGAAAGAGTTGCCATTCAATTTTTTCAGCAATATTTGTCTTTCATGTTCAGTTATCTTTGAACATGAGTGATTAATACAGACTGGATAGGATAAAGAGGTTTTGTTCTCGCTATTTGATAATTTGTGGTGGCTTTCAAATACTGAGTTATCTGGTTATACCCTCCAAGACTCCCACTGTAAGTCATTCTTGCAGCTTCACATAATTGTGCAGTATTAAATGCTTTCCATGCTGTTACTACTTGGAAGACAGTACTTGGAAGTTTGAATGGAAAGCTGTAGTTATGGCATCAGCACTCCATTTAAATATCATTCACTCATGCAGGATAAGCACAGTGGGGGAACTAGCACTAGCACTAAAGTTTTGTGTAGAGGATTTGGAGCAGCCTCTTGAAGAACGTTGCTCATGGATTGTTGGAAAGTGTTGGGTTCTACTTAATATTGGAGAGTAGGTATAATATTGTAAAATATGATATAATTGTAAAAGCATAGCAAAACTATTTCTGAGAACAAATTACTCAGTTCACTTATTTCAAAGATATATATATATATGATATAAATTGTATCCATGATGGATGATAAATTCTATAAACAGCTCATTGTTTAAAGGCCTTTACAGTACAGCTTGAATACATACATTATTCTTTAATAAGACATGAAAACCAAGAGCTTGTACACCATTGTTTCTTTTTTTACCAACATATTCTTTATGGTTTTGCCTGGCACCCAAACAGCAATGAGCTATATGGTTTTCACCAGTGTGCAGCCATCAGGCAGCAAATAGCCCATGTCCCAAAGTAGTTACAATCTAAATAAATGAGGGGGACATTTTTGTGGAAGGTAGGGTGCAAGTACACAAATACAAGGAAGTTAAAAGCCTCCACAAATACAAAGTGGATTGCACTGACTTGGCCACACAGCAGGAAGTGAGGAAGCTGCTCTGTAAACCTCCCCTGACCATCATGGCTGACTTCAGCTTGTTATACTCTCTGATAGAGTTTTGATAATTATGTGTCTGAGATTGAGTTAACTTATGCTGAGGTAAGGTACTTGAAGTTTAAAGGAGGAAAAGGCATATGGCCATAAAAAGAGAAAATACTAACAGTGATCCTTGCAGAATTCAATTGATTGACCTCATCAGCATCTGGAATAGGGGCATAAATTGCTTTTGCATTTTCTATATCAATTTCAGTTCTCAATTGCTCAGTCCAGTTATGTTATGAAGGAGGGTTCTATAGCACAAGATCTATCTGGTTTCCACAAGACTTACAGTATTCCTTCCAGCATGTCCATTTGTTTATACCATGGGTTTAGGGCTGTATCATCTTGAAGCACAGGAACGACTGGACAGTGATTTCTTTCTTACATTTTATCACATTCAAAAGTTCTCTGAAAGCATACACACATTATTGGCAAAGTGTAAACAATTCTGACATTTTTTCAATTGTTCATCTTTGTTGTTAGAGCCACATGGTGTTGTTATACTTAGGTTTAAATACAGGATCATATCTGGATTATCCTAAATGTGAAAGTAAGATGCTGCCTTAACTTTGAAATATTGTTGGCAGTGGACTGTTTTTTATTCATTCTGTGTATTTACAGTGCCCTCAAGAACTACAATCTTTTTTAATTCTCTGCGTACACTTTCATGCCTCCTGACTGGAGAGTTCCTAATTTCCTAGTTATAAGAACTGAAAGGTAGAAGGGGTCAGTTAATGTCATTCAAAAGAGTGAAGTTCAGTGCAGAAAGACTTAAAAAAGAGCTCACTCTGGAAAAGAGAATTTACTAGAGCTGAACACAAAAGAATAAAATGGAAATGAAAGATTGATCTTTCACTACCTTAAGGAAATGGAATGTGTATATGAATATTTTTTGCATGGGTGAATATCCCATCACTTTTTTAATAGTTCATGAATCAGGGTTATATCTTTGTCCGCATTCATAGACATTTCAGGTGAAAAGGGTGTTCACATGTTCATCTATATGATTCACAGGCATTTTTTTCATAACAATTGAGCAAAATGTTGATCCTTAGGTAATCGGTGGGACTAGAAGAGTAAGACTAAAATTGATCTCTTTCTAAGATTTAAAATTAAATGATAGGTTGTCCTTCAGACAGTGCCCTTTCATCATTCACACGTTTCTTCCAATGGAAAATGGTTTTTTTACAACATTTCAGGGAAAGATATTATGGAGACTATGACTAAGATGATTAAATTATCTCTCTATGTCTTTGAACTGTTGCTTTAAATATAATTTTCTTCTTTAATGAAGCTTGTAAAGAAAATTATCGTAATGTTTTATCTAATCTAGTATAAGTGAAAGGCTGAAAAGTAACCTGGTAGCTAGTCACATAATAAAAAAATTCAGATAACATTACTTTCAGTGTTGGCACATTTAATTTTCAGTCAACAAGCTACATGGTTACATTACATTTTTACTTTCTTGTCTGTCATAGTCATTGTCTCTGTGTGAACACTGGAATGAATAGGTGGTGGCTTCCTATTCGTTCAAAGAAAAAAGTATTGCTGGCCCCTATGTCCCCTTTTGTAGTTCTTACATGCTGCCCATTTCTGTGATTCATTTTAGTAATCAAACATAGCTGAGCCAAGAAAAAATTAGGAGTTGTAGCCTGTCAGCACCAAAAAAAGTTGTGAAAGCCACCACAAAAGTTGTGTGTTGGAATTGACATTTTGCAAAGGTACCCAGTTTTTCTGTTTTGTGAGCTTTGTGCCTCTTGAGCTCCCTGTGGCAGTGAGCTCCCCAGCACTGATTTTATTAGACTGTCCAGTAGTCCAGCATGGTAAGGTTCAATGGAGTGAATAGCCCTAGGAATGGTTTCCATGAGAGCACCAGGAACTGTCAGTAAAGTCTGGAAGTGAAGATTGAAATTCATCCTTTCAGCAGCAACAAAAGTTGTAAGCACCTGTCTAATGTAATAAAGAAACAGCTTTGCACCAGTGCACCACAGAATCAAGTCACATGCCAGTCACAGTCATCTTTGGTGCTTGTACAGATTGCATATATGTAATCAAAGATGGGAGTTGTCTTCCTTTCACCTTGGGGTGCAAAATGCCTGTTCAGCTAAACTGAGGCAAGTGGCAGAAGATTTTGCACAAGACCTGTCACACAAATAAAACATCTACAGCTAAGCAGTGCATAGACTCAGCAGAAGTGTTTGTATTCATGAAACTAATGCAAAGACACATCTGTCAACAGCCTGTCAGCTTTAGGGTAGAAACTGTACATTTAAGCTTTAACACTTAGAGTAAATCCTATCAATATGTTTATTAAGAGAGACTTTCTTGACATTTTTATCTTTTGCGATTTATTGTGCTTTTAAGACAAAAATAAATCCTCATAATGTAGAAAAAAATATATAATTATTTCAAGCAAAATTCCCCCAAAATGTGTCTTTTTTAAGGTAAGATATGCAAGATTTCCTCTATTGCTATATTAACTGCAGAAGTATACTGATTTTAAGAGTGGAATTTTTTTGGATGGCTTTGTTAACACATTAACACATCCTCTGTGGTGTTCTGAAGTTTTCAACTTTAAAAGCGGAATGTTAAGACTTCCTGATTTCACAGAATCATAGAATGATGTGCGTTGGAAGGGGCTTTAAAGTTCATCTAGTTCCAACTTCTCCTTCCACAGGCAGTACACCAGATTGCTCCAATCCCCATCCCACCTGGCCTTAGATGTTTCTAGGGAGATGGGGCATCCACAGCTGACCTTTGCAGTGTCAGACCTGCTGTACATCTGAGCAGGGAAAACAAGGCAGTTGTTCCCAGTAGAATTAAAACCTTCCATCTATTATACCCATGATGTTTTGCTTGTTTATTCAGGACTAAGCTGATCACCAGACTTGTAGTTCAGCAAGGAATGTTCTCCCTGGATAACAAAATAGAGAGAAAAAGGTAGGGATTATCCACCTGTTTGAAGGTGGATATTTCTGTTTGCTTACATTCCTCAGGAGCAGGGAGTGGGTTCATTTCTTAATATCATCCCGGAATGTCAGGTAATGTAGTTCTTCTGTGTTGGAGCACAAGGCATAGGTGTTTCCCTTGGTTTCTTTTCATCTGAGCTTAATTCCAGATAAAAAGGGTTGGTACTTTGTTGCAGTTTTTATAGTTACTGTAAAACATTCAGAAGTGATTTTTGGTCTGAGACATAGGTGGTCATGTGGTTGTACTGCAAATTACTTAATTCAGTGACTTTAATTTTCCATTTTAGTTCTATTTTTCAGCCCAGAAAAAGGGAATAACATTTTGATTTCTGTAAAAACTGTATTTCTGAATAAAGGAAGAATTACCTTTTTGCAGAAACAGCTGCTGTTTGGGTTTCAGTACAGATGGGTGTTGAGTGATGAACCGTCCTTGGTGGTATCTAAATTTAAAGTGCAAAGTTGTTATTTTTTTTTAACTTTGCTCTGAAGTGACATCGCTGGACTAGGGTTTAATGAAAGTTCCTCAGACACTGGTGGCAACTGGGCCTTCATTTTGAGCGTGCATAAACCAGTCCTAAAGAATGTCCTGGGAGAGCTCTCATTTTCATAATTCATATGGCTTTCATGCAGTTTGTGAACTACACATGCAGGTCTGTCTGACAGTGTGTTAATACTCTTAGCCAGGCTAAGTCACAGGCCTGAATAATGCTGGTTCATTGTTTATGTACAGGAAATCTTACTTTGAGACTGAATTCATGCCAGAAATCTGGAGAAGGTGTAGATGTTCCCCCCAATTTCCTTTTGCTTGAATATTGTCACATGATTTTTTGTGTTTCAAACAAATTCTCTGGGAACTGAGTTAAAAAGACAATCTCACTCACATCTAGAAACAATTCTCAACAATCCTATCCCTGTATAAATAATAAAATAGGGCTTATCTATCTTTTCCTCTAACCATGCGGTTTAACCTAGGTTTAAGATTATTCCTTCCACTAGAGGTCTGAATTATTTACAGTTTAGTGTCCTATTAGCACTTCAAGCTACTGCTGCCTGTGGAGTATTTGAAATCCTTTGGAATAACATTTATGTGACTCAAATGAGGCATCTTTTTCCATCTGTCAGGTCTTCCAAAGAGACAGAATATCCCACATTTGGGCAACATATCATATACATTGTTTTCTAAAGTCTATTTAACTGTGTCAGTCTTTTCTGACTGATACTTTTGTATTAGTTGCTTTCATACCTTCTCTATTCAACCAAAAGACATTCATGTATAATAGGAAATTATTATAGTGTTCACTCTTTTTCCTTAGTAATCTTTTATAGAGTGTGAGATTTATGGCAAAGTTGACAGAGAGCCTTGGTTTTATGTCACTTGGGCCTTTTGTCACCTGCTGTCAGCTTATCCATCTTCCTTTTAAGCCAGCTCTTATATAGACATTAAGAAAACCATCCCTGGTCACGAATCTCATCCCTCAGTCTTTTGTCTTCCATAAAGTCAAAGAAAAACAGAGGTTCAATAAGATCTTTGTTCTGGTTGACTAGGTTATCATGGTTATCCATTTTAAGAATACCTGGAGTATTTGGTGTGGAAAGAGGTAAATACCACGTTCCTTGTTTTAAAGTAGTAAATAGAGTGTATAAATTTATACAGTGGAAACAAGCAGGCACAGAATATAGACAGAGGGGTACATACCCATGAGCAGATTTTGGCCTATTTCAGCTCTGTTTTACTTCAGATCTTCACCTCCTCTCAGGCCACAGATTACTGTAGTTAGTGTGAATAGGAGGGTAAAAATTCTACCAGTGTAATTGTCTGACTGAAATCAAAGGAGGATTTCTTTCACATTTTCTGCTGATAATTCTGGCTTCCTGATTTTATTCTGTCTACAGTTTTATGAGCATCTCTGACTGAAGCTCTGAAAGTTATACTGAGAAAATGAATGTACATTTTGCAGAAGGTGCAGAAGAACAATGTCTATAAAATATTTACTAGAAAGAAAGTGCTGTCTGTGCTTTTTCAGCAAGTTTTTTGGTTCAGTGAAAGCTGAACAATAGATCAAATTAGCTGATGTAAACTATCTGCAAGTGTACTGCATTGTTGTCCAAAAGGAGCCAGTCATTGGTTTGGACTGGTTTTCCCTACTGGGGTTTGAGCATGTTTGAGATACACTTAAGACAGAGCTTTCTATTGAGTTTTCTTTAGAAGAAGGCTAATTTGTTTATAATAATTATCCCAAATTTATTTTTAGCATATGAGATACTAAAAATTTCAAAACTCTATGTTATTCCCTTAGGAAAAATAAGAAAAATATTTTCAGAGCTATGTATACCCCTTATAATCACCCCAAAAAGTAAAAATAATCAAAGGATAACATGAAGGTAGCCCAGTAATCTTTGAGCTAGATGTGTGTGTGTTTGTAATATTCATCACAGCATAATTAACTCATAAATTGTATACCAGAGCTCTGAAGCCTTGCTTCTTATCTGCAGAAATACTGGCTAGACCAGATTCTCTTGTGCTATCAGTGTTTCAAAATGCAGTGTGGGCTAATAGCCTATAACAGGTTGTTTGTTTGTTTGTTTTTAAATTAGTAAGCCTTGCCTATGTTAGAACTTACTTTGCTTTGGTTCTGACCATCAAAATCCTTCTAATCAGGCATTGTTTTTCTGATTTCATATTAAAAATAATTTGTTAAGATAGACATATGTTTTTGCATATTATTGCTGCATGATCAAATTTTATTATGAAATATTAAGAAGAATAGTCCCTTCTACTGTATTTCTTTACATTATTAGACCAACACAACATTATTGCTAAGCTAATTTTTTCCAATGGTGGTCTTTAAATGGAAGTTTTCACTCCATCTACCAGCTGGAAGTGAATGTCTTAGGTCATATTGGTCCCTGTCAAATGGGGAAGCAGTTTTAAGTGAATCAAAAGAGAGCTTGTCCTAGGCTTTACTCTTTAATAATTCAATTGCAATTTAAATTATGAAGAAATGACTCATATAGAATTTTTGGATTGATATAGGAAACATAATTACTTTGGAAAGCAGAGTTGCAGTTCAGAGCAATGTTCCAAAATTTCAATACTGATACAGACGCTACAGGTACAGAGGAGAAAAAAACAAAACAAAACCAAACCAGAAATATTGCTGATTAGGCAGTAGCAGTAGTGAAAATGTTCCAGTGTAGTAGCAAAAGTTCAGATTTGATATGACTTAAAAATATCAAGTGCTTGCATGAAAGGTAGTGTTGTTCTTGGGAAATATTGACAACAGGTGACTGTGTAGGATACGTGTTCAGTTGTTTACCCTGCTCAGCACTGGTGAGATTTTAGCTTTAATACTAAATGCAGTTTAGCTCAGCACCACTGAAGAGTTAGAGACAATGAGATGTTTCAAAGTTGAGCAAAAGAGAAAGGATAAAAGATTTAGACAGTATTGGTTAGAAGGCTGAAGGATGTGGCTGTGTTGATCTGGAAAGAAGATCAAACTGGACAAGAGTCTTCCTCTGTGTTAAACATTATTTTAAATAGGACAAATATTAACCACTCTTCATGTCCAGTGGAGGCACAGGATGGATTATCTCAGTCTGTGGTCTGGGATATTTAGTAGATAGGAACTTTGTAACTGCAGTAGCACAGATGCCTTAGAATTGATATATTTGGAATAACATAAAGGGATATATAGCCTACATGACTGATTTCCTTTCCAAGCCAAGAATATCTTGAGAAATGTGAGTAATAGAATATTTATGTATAGTATGTTTAAAAATTGAATGCTAAAATTAAATACAACTTTCTTTAGTATTTATGTCTCTTCTTACGCAGTATCATGAACATCTTTGGTGTTAATTTGTATCGATACAGCATTTGCCACAGATCACTGAGTAAACAAGCCACTCAGATATGCCCCTTTCTATAATGTGAGTGACTGCAGTGTTGCAGTCTTCATTTAAAATATAGGAAGCTGAGACAGGCTTAATCAAATAGCCCCAATGTCCCCTGTCTTCTTCCTTCCATCCCTTAGCTGAAGTGGCATTTTGTCACTGTTTTGCTTTCCTCTTTCCATTTCTCTTCAGAAGCCTGGAAGTCTCCTGCCTTCTTTGGTTGACACAAGAGCATAGTCTACCTAGCTAAGGTATGAAGGATTGGAAGTAACAGGTCTAACATTAGATATTGGTGGTGAAAAATCCCACCTGATTTGGTCACCGTGTATTCCTATCTGCAGGCAGAAGTATTCCAGGGGAACAGTAGTTAATCCTCTTATTTTATAGTTTTGCTTTAGAATATGATTACTTTCTCTAATTACTACAGTAAGGTTCTAGATGACTGACACTCCTTCTGGTCCGATGCTCACTCAAAAAGCCTGTCTTCTGAGTGTTCTGTGGTTTTATTTCCTGTTTTTTTCTCTAAAAACAGTAGATTTTTAAATTATGCACTAGTTTCCTGTTATCAATTCTGCACAGCAAAATTTATGTTTCAGTTAAAGTTAGGGTTATAAATTGTTTTCTAGGTGCCAAAAGAAAAATAATAAAAAAATTATTAGTTTAAAATAACTTTCATTTAATTCACTGAAATGTCATTATAAAAAAGTCTTTTTACTATTTTCTGGTCTCTTTAGCATTCTTTTAAGATGAATGGCTGCTGACAGATGGGCATCATTGTGCAGGCAAGCTTCTTATTTATGGGACAAGGTTGGCTATGCTGACACCAATTCAGACTTCCAGAAGCTATCCTGTCAAGAGTTCTCAAATCTTCCTGTTTAAGAGAGAGGTAGTTTTTCATTTGTGCTTATCTTCCCAGTACAATTTCTCCAAATAATTTCCGATTTTGTAACCAAGAAGGAGGCGAACTCTGGTAAAATAAAGTGACTTACCTGCTGCAAAGTTCAGCCTGGGGAGTGGAATCCATAGGGGCATGGTAAGTGCTTGCAGTCCCTGCATTTAGAATGAAGATATGAGAGAGGAATTAACAGTAGCCAGTTTGGTTAGTGCTGCGCTGCCTAAGTCAACTGTTTAAAACTCCAAATACAAGGGTAAGTCTATCACAAGATACAGCTTAGACACCTCTGTGAAATTTTGATGCAGAGCCTGAAATTTCTCCCTTGGTGTGAGGCTACAGAAGAAGCCTGCCTTTTGGCTCTCCTTCAGAACTTCTTGCATTTTGTACATCGTGAGTTCGGGTCTCAGTTCAATTTCTGTTCACATTCTCCATCTGTCCATGTCTTCCCTCTAATCTCCTTGCTCAGCCCTGCTTCTGTTTCCCAGCTGGTCTTTCTCTGACACTTTCTCATCCAATCTAAGTAGTTCGTATCAAAATACAGCTTTGATTATCTCACCTTACTCACTTTGCAGGCTGTTTGCTGATGCCAAATCCAGCTCAAGCATCAGGCGTGCTGGTGCTCTTACACTGCCTGGCAAGCCTTTTTCCTGGGGCATTATGGCCAAGCAGGCTAAATGGGCCAGCTATTGACTAAGAGTGAAGGCAGGGTTTGAAATTTAATAACTAGTTTGGAGGAAGGTCTGAAGGAGGATTAGATGCTGAGGATTTCTTTAGTGTGTGTGTGTGGGATGAGAAGTTTAACAGGTTTGATTTCTCTAAATCTGGATAACTCCTTGATTTAGACAGTCAGCAGTTGCCAGAGGTGAAAAGATAGTCAGGAAGGGTGATAGATGGAGTGAATCAGAATGAGAGTTATCCACCTAAAAACTAAGTTTAGTGTGGGAAAGATTATTTCAAGACTGACTGTTTATTTTCAACTGCTGTACAGCATTATTAAAACACCCAGGAAGTCATAAGGTAGTTTAGAAGTAATAATTGCTTCATTATTTTCTGGAACATGTTTTCTGTACCCTCCTTCATAGCCATGTTTTTGCTGTGTATATATGATGTAAGAGGGCAACAGTGAAATAAAATTATTCTCCTTGTCTGAGCTGATGCTAGAAGCAATGACTGTCTTTTTTTTTCCAAAATTTTACTGTCTGCATTAATCACTTACATCATATTGATAGTCCTTTTATGATTCCTAAGTTATAAACAAAAGCAGAAATATTGTGGTCTTCTAGGAAGAATGGAATGGAATCAGTGAGTTTGTCCTTTTCCCATTTGATCAGGCATACTGTAGTATAGAGAATGTTATTGTAATGCCTTCAGATATTTCTCTAGGCAGTAAAAACAATTCTTGTGACAGTGGTAGTGTTGGCTGCTCTGAGTCCTTATGTTCTTACAGCCTGTTTGAACATTGCTTGTCTGAGGAATGATAACCTAGGTAGAACAACAGGTTTTATCTCTTTTCTTCCTGTTTCTTCATAATTTGGCCCAAAAACTCACCAAAGAAAACAAGAAGTTTTGACAATATTAGAGAAGTAGCATTTTTACCATATGCATACACACACATACATACATACATAAATACATACATATATATATATTTAAAAAAGAAAATGGCTTTTCTGGAGGGAATTTTGCACTCATGACTGATAGTATTTTTTTACCTTAGAGACTCTGCAGTTATGGAACATCAAAGCTTTCATTTAATTAAAATAAATAGTGAGGTCCCTAATCTTTCACTCCTTACACAGCATCTTGGCACTGTATCCATCAAGTGGATGTATAGTATTTTGAAAACAAACGCCTATCTAAACTCCTCAATCATCATGGATCACCAAAAAATCAGGTTGGAAAGGCACTGTGGAGGTCATGCAGTCCCACTTTGACCTCAAAGCTAGGCTAATTTCTAAGTTAGATCAGATGTCTAGAGGGCTCGCCAAGTTGAATTTTGAAAATCTCCAGGGATGGAGATTTTACTGTCCCGCCGTGCATTCTGTTCTGAGAATTCACTGCTCTCATGTCAAAGAGTGCTTCACTTCCCTTGTGCCTTTTGTCCTTCATTGTTCATCCCTTAGAAGAGTCTGACTGTCTTTAGTGCTGCTTGATTTGAGAGTTGAAGACAGCAGTCAGGTGTTTTTTCCAAGCTCAGTTCACTTAACCTCTCTTCTTTGAACAGACACTCTCCCTCAAGCTTGAGCATCTTACTGAGCCTAGACTGGGTTCTCTAAATGACATTTTTAATGCTTTGTGTGGATATAAAACAGGGTAGGAAGAGTTGGGAAACTCTCCCATCTGATTCCTTCTCTTCCAGTTAGCATTGTTCTTATTAGCTCGAGTATAGACACACTCAAACTGCTGTACTGCTTTACTTCAGAAGCAAATTACATTTCCTCAAGCACTTCCTATGCAGCTTTATAAAGAAGTACACAGTACAGTTCAGGAAACACGAGTCTATATCGCCCATTAAGTTCTCCAACCCTGTAATTAGGTTAGAGTAATTTGGGAAGTTGCTGGGTTTGGGGGTTTGGGTTGTTGTTTTTTGGTGTTTTTTTCCTGCTAGAACCTCCACTTTTTCTAGATTTTTAATACATTTAAGTTTTAAGAAATCTTTTTTTCTTAATAAAAACTGGGGGTTTTTTTGGGTGTATGTAATTCATAGGTGATACATAAATTCTAAGATACTAATCTCTCAATGTCTGTCATCATTATAAAGAGAAAGTCTTTTATAAATGTATTTTAGATTTTTAACTCACAGATTAGAAAATGTCTCTTTCCTTCCCATGTTGTATCAAATCCAATAAGAAGCTACAATTGAAGGATAAGTGATGGAGCACTGCCAGAACACTTGTAAGTTACATCAGAATCCCAAATTCTAGTTGGCATTAATTAATACATTTTTATTTTGGAATTTCTTATAACATGACTTTTACTATCTTTTTCTGGTTTTACTAGGTAATGATACAATCTGTTAATTCAGTCAGAGATGGGTCATACCTTGAGAAAATTAGATATTTTTTATTTTTTAATTGGTTACTCCACTATTTCAAATATGAGGAGGCTTTTTTCACTTTCTTTAAAAGAAATTTTCTCAGTTCTGATTATTATAAAACATGGAACCCCTAAATTGATAGAATATGGGGAATAGGAAGGAAGGCAATTCATTTAAGTGATTGAAATAGTACTGCTGGAAATTTACTGGTAGAAAATAACCTTTAAATCTGAATTTTATGTTGAAGAAGTTCAAAGTTAGCACAGGAAGAAAGAAAGGAGTTTTGTATGGTAGAGGAAAAAAAAGTACAGTGATAGTTTTTCAACTGCCTATAGAGAGAAGGTAGAGAAAAAAAATTAAAGTGATAGTTTTTCAACTGCCTATGGAGAGAAAGTAAAAATAACCTGTTTATTCTCAAGCTGAAAAAACAGATAGTGATTCTCTAGAAACCCATTTTTTCCAATCTCATTTAAAAGAAAAAAAACCCAAACCAATCAAAATAATACCCCACCAAAACCAAAACCAGACAACCATGGGTTGTTTTTTCCACAAAAACAACCCCAAACCAACCAACCAAACAAACAAAAAAAAACCTCAAAAAACGAAGAACACCCAACAAACCAAAGGATTTTCATCTGTCTGAGTTGTTGTGGAAGTATGGACAATACAGTCAATAAAGGAAATGGTTGAATGGGGAAATGGAGAGACAGTGATAATCAGCTCCATTTGCTCCATTTGCCCAGAAGGAGTTCAATAGGTAGAAAAGCTCTGAATGTGTGCATTGAGCTGGAGATACCAATAGAATAGCTGAGACTCTGGAAGTCTCATTTTTGCATCAAATTTGTGATTCTTTTTTTATCAGTCTCTAGTAACTGTTGATGTGTATCTTAATCATATAGATATTTTATATTACACAGATATTGGAATTAGTAATAAATTAAGAAATAAGGTGGATCAAGAAAGGTTTCCTGCTCACAAAAAGTAGAAATTAGAAATAAAGTGTGTTTTAACTTCATTGTCCTAAACATCTTATACTTATGTAATGGGGAGAAACATGTAAATGCATTCAAATATTTCTGTATATTTCTGGTCCTTATTTCTGGAAGTCTTTGTCATCAGTTGTGAGTTTTCTGCTGAAAGTATAGGATTACCAATAATTTAGTATTAAACTTCAAAGCATTTTTAAAGAAGTATGTTAGAAATGCTTTTCCAACAGTTCAGAACGTTCATCACTTAAACACAGTTTGGAGATTTAGTGGCTGACTGAGGATGAGCAAACTGAAATCTGTGCTTTATAGTTTTTCCTGAGCTGGTTATACAGATGGAAGAATGGACTTAAGAACAAGTTGAAGGTTTTCAAGTGTTTTGTTTTTTTCACATGCAGTTCAACAATTGGAAATCAGTTTCATGAGGATAGAATCTGCAACACAAGTTCAGATCAAAATCCATCTAATTCAGCCTTTTCTACATGGCATTGACTAAGTCATGTATTTTCAGTAAAAAGTGAGATTGTCAACTGATACAAAGTGATTTAATGTTTTCCAGAAAGACCAGAGCAGATAAAGAAAAATGTTTCATCATTAATTCAGTACTTAGTCTTTATGTGTAAAATGATGTTCGAACAACATTGCAGTAAGGAATTGGCACACTAACACAGAGCTGCTGGATGGTGCATTCTGAGGTAAATGCCATCAGTGCCTCACCATTTGAGATAATCTTTGTCACTATTCAGCAGCCTGGTTCCTGGCTGCTCTAGGTACAGCAGGGTACTAGAATGATTGCCATGCCTTCAGAGGAGGGATCTAAAAGTTAAATTATTTCATATTCCCTGGTGAAATACAAACAGCTAGTGCTGTAAGTTTTATGGGCTCTATAGTGTTTATAGACAGGCTGGATTTTTATAGTCTTTTCAAAGATCTATGAACATGAAAATGTCACCTGAAAATGAAATAGAACCATTTAGGTACTTGACTTGATGACTTAGAAATTATATAACAGTAATGTTCATCATGGAAGATGACTTGATGTTCACTATCCTAGTCTGTCCAAGGCTCTAAAATCCATGCATGATTGATGCTTAAACAATAATTTTTTGTTATATTAGCTCAGAGGCAAATAAATACATAGCTAATAAAGCTGAAACCCTTTATACATAATTGTTTTTGCAGGATCACAATATTTCAACTAATAGATGTTGCTCTTCTTAAGTAATATACAATATTCATAATTAAATAACACCAAATTATTACCAAACTAATTCACCATTTGCAAAATATTAAATAGAAATACATTTTTTAAATTTTTCTCATTTGGATCTAGGTGCTCCTAAAGGCTAATAATATTAGGATTCCCAGAAAACCAGAGTCATCAGATTTGACTCAAAAAGAGACAAATTTAGATGAAGTCTCTGCACCCATTGATTTTATATAGGTGAACTAATGACCAAAACTATTTTCCTACATCAGACACTGTCTAACATACAGTTATTTGGTGTTTCAAGTGGACATTCCTCATCTCTGCAGTGCTAATAAACATAACATTATGACCAGTTACTGGATGGTGACTTTCAGAATTCGACTGTTTAAAGTTTGTGCTTCTTGTCTTTCCATCCTTTGACTTGCTGTTTTTTAAAAGTCAAGACCTCTTTCCACAGTTGTTCTTGCCTTGGGGATAAAGGAGTGTGTCCCCACCTGAATTTTACAAATCTAGCTAAAGTTGTCCGTGGTAGCATTATGCAGTGAATGTTTAGAAGAACCATTTTCATTCTTAGCTTTTTTTTTTTTTTTGTTTTCCATCAAAATTTTAATTAATAAATGTTTTTGTCTTGTTTACCCTGATACTCTACAGCCCTCACTAGTTCTTGATTTGCGTAATACTCTTTTCTTAAACTTTTTTTTGCTGGAGATCTGTGTCTCCAGATATGTTTTCTTCTGACATCCTCACCAGCTAAAACCCATTAGTCACTTCTGCCTTTTTCAGTGTTTGGGAGCACATCTCTGACAAATCACACTTGCACCCAACAGTTTCACTTTCAACCCATAAATAGTGTCATTTCTTATCTGTAAAGGGATGTATCATCACACTGTGCCTCAGGCTGCTATAGGTCCCAGTGAACATCAAACTGTTTGAGACTTCAGAGCAATAATTTGACTTTCTGTTAACATCTCTGGACCCAAAAAATACTGAATGACATGACTGCAAAGCCTGATAATTTGTGAAGATGTCACTAATATATTCAGTAGCCATTCATTTTGGATGGTTTTTCAGCTCTTGCTCTTCCACTTATCTAGAATGTGCATTTGGATGATTACAGACATTTCAGAGTTGCATTTATTTTCTTTTCTTTGTAAACTCCAGGTTTGCTAGAAATTTTAAAACCATGAATAAAACACATAAAAACAATGGAGAAGGAAACCAACCCAGATCTGGGATTATCCTGTGAACATCTTTTACTTAAAATTTCCTGTGTTTCTGTAGTAAGCAATGTAACATTGCATTTTTAGGGTGATTGGTATAGTTCATGTGCATATAGTCAAGTGGAGCTACTTTTTACATGGATTTTTTTTGACCTATGGCATCAATGGACAAAGAATGGTTTGGAACAAGAATAATAAGAGATCTGAAAATGAGGGGGAAGAAAAGAACCTTTTTCCTTTGGTATATGCAGTGAATATATATCCCAGATTCCAGGCCAACCATAAGAATTTTAATTTTTATTTTATGTATTGAAATATTGCTATTGCATTAAATTGCTTCTTTTTTTTTTTCATATGTATGTTTAGAAACTGTAAATGGCACATCTTTCACATTAAGATTTTTCTGCTTCCTTCTCTTTTTTTTTAGCTTCATTAGTGTTTAAAAGTAGTCTTTGCCAACTTTCTGTCTTCCTGTCCTGCTTGTCACAATAAGCAGAAATGGGAAGAGGAAGGTCATNAAAAAAGTAAACTGAAAAAATGGTTTAATATCTTTTAAAATACTTTTGTTTGAGAAAAAAAAAAAAGAAGACAGTCAATCTGTTTCACTTTGCTATCTGTTTAACAGATAACACAGTGGAAGCTGTTTTTCTTCCATGAGAAAACGCTCTGTGTTGTATCAGTATAGCAGATTTATGTATGTGTTTATTTGAGTGTTAGTGCTTTCTTTAAAATTTGGCTCTTTGAAGGTTAGGGGTTTGATGGGAGGAGAGGTTAATTTGGTTTTGTTTAATTTGTGTCACTTGGAAATGGATTTGTATCAAAGTGGAAATGCCATTTTTATATGAGAGTAAGAATAGGAATATGGAGTTTTGTGTGGTCTGGCTAGTACATGTTCTCGCTGTAGAGAAAGTGTAATGGAAAATCCGGACATACTGTGAGTAGTTTTCGCACCTCATAAGTTTAGCCATCTGTGGCAGATGATCTGCTCTGTGTGTTTGTTGTCGGGTTCAGCTACATTTCTTTAAAAGGTGTGAGGATTATGCCTGCCCTGGGATCAACCGAGTGTATTTTAGGGGGAATTCTTATGCTTCAGAAAATGAGGGATGGAGGCAGAGAGGAAAGAACTTTCATGCAGAAGGAAGTTTAAGGGAGACACTGAGAAACTGCAGAGAAGAGAGAGAAATATACTTGCAACCTGAACTGAAGGAGAAATTAACTTGTCCAGCTGAGGCAGAAGGGGTTATGCAGCGTTTACTGCAAGACCTGAAAGCTGGTGAGTTGCTGGAATGGAATGAAGCCTGGAAGACAAGTATCAGCAACCAAGGAGGGTTTCCCAAACTTCTTTTTGTTTCTATTCTGTTCTAACAGTGTGTAATATTGGAACCATTGTATACAGTACCAGAGCTGAGTAGGAAATAGGCTTTCCTACAACAGAAATGTGTTGCATTGGTAATTTTAAGGCACTTCTGGAAAGAAGGGGAGGAATTTGAAGCAGACCATTCTGCAGGGGCACAGCAGTATGGATGAATGCAGGGCTGAGGAGAAAAGACAGAAAGAAGGCTTAGCTGCGATGGGTATGGAAAGGCCTGAATTAGGCAGGTGGGCACTTGGTGAGTTTGTCTAATCTGTGCCTTTCAGCAGCAGCTACATGGCCATTGTTCCCCAGCAAGAACCCATTTTAGAGAAAGTGGTTAATCCGGTCTCTGCTCAGTCTACCACCTTAAGTCTTGGACTGGGGAAGTAAAGCATCATGAGTGCAGAATAAAGTAAATATTGCGTGAACGATCAAACTGAGCCAAACCCAGAACCTTTGATTGCTGAGGAAAGATGTAGTTTCTGAGGAACTGAAGAGGTGGTGAGACTCCTGAAAAAAAGAAAAGTGTTAAAACTCTGCTTCAAGCAGATATTTCACAAGGAGCCAAAAGCAGGAATTGAAATTTCTCTAGCTGTGGTGAGTGGGAATGACCTCCTGTCTTGAGACATTTACAGGTGACACTTGTGTGACATGCAGCTGTTTCCACTGTTGGCAAGAGAAACAGTTGTGATTGTGGAGTGAGCTGAAGGAAAATTGCACTTTCAGTTCAGTAGTGTGGAGGACTAGCTCAGATTATCTCTGCACATGGTGCCTGTGCCTAGGCAGATGAATCCTAACTCTTGTGGACAAACAAGGGCTGTGACACAGCATGTGGTGTCTTGTCAGCTGCCATCCTTTGGAGGAAGTCTGTAGTGAAGGAGAGGCAGAAAAAGCCAAGATTTTCTCACACCATTTTTGTTTGTTTTTTTTTTTTTTTTCCTCCTGTAAAGCAACATTGATATTTCCTTTCTTTCAGAGATAAAGGGGGCTTTTGGTGTTGATTGTTTCAGGATTTTTTAGCTGTTGTTTTGGGTTTTTTATTTAATTGTAGCTGAAAGTTTGCAGAGTAGCCTCATATCTGTTGAAAACAGATGGTGCTAATTCAGCATATGCATATCATACTGATAAGTATAAACTGTTCTGAATTTTTCTCATGAGTATTTTCTGGCCAGGATTCTCAGTTGGATTGCAAAGGAAAAAAATTAAAGTATATTCTCATTTATTAAAGAAAATATTCTTTATAATCCAGTAAAATTTTCCACAGATGAGTTCTGAGTTTCAAATGAAATGTATTATTCTGACTGAGGGGTATGACACATAATGATTTGTGTGTTACATGATGAGAAACAGGGTATTATTGATTACTGGTACTGAATGAGCCCATGCTAAGGCTATTTCATTAAATGCAGAAAAATTTATTCCAAGGATTTTGTTATTTGAAGATAAAGTTGCCTTTCTCTTCTGCCACAAGTAGCTAACAGTTAATATTTTGGTACAATATCCTTTAATGTAGCTTGTTTCAATTACCAATGGCAGAATCACGTTGCCTCTGTATTGAATCACCTTACTAAGGTACAGTTCTTTGTTATTAGTTAGTTAAATCCAAAAATGTGTTGTGTTGGTGGCAGTGCTCATCATGTGCAACAATATCTGTATCTTAATCTACCACAGGCATCAAATTGTCCATCCACATCATAGAACTTTTGATAACTTTTGGTAACAGATAAGGCAGAGAAGTTCTGAGTAATTTTGATTCTGTATTTATGCAAAATGCCTTTCAAACTGTTAGTGGAACTACAGAGGGGAGAAAAAGAAGTGATGACTGATAAGAAGCACTAATTATGTTGTAGTGTAGTATACAATGTTATAGTATAGTACATAGTCGCCATGAATCTTTGTCTTGTTAGGCACCTACCTCAGAGGAATTTTAGTTTGGCCATTTTTATTTCTCCATATAGTGAATCTTTCTCCTGTTCAAGTTACCGTTATGCAATACATAAACCCCTATATACCTTGTCCTTTGTTTTTTCATTTGTATCATAATCTTTTGGCTTGTCAAAGTAGAATATGCTTAAAAAATCTCTTGTTCAGAAACTTGCCTGAGATCCATCATTTTGTTGCTTTTTTCTTTTAAACAAAAATTGGATACCTTCTTAAAAGTAACTAGCAAATGAGGAAAGATTTTAATTCACAGACAAAGGGGTTTGTTTTAAATTCTTTATTAGGCTTTGGCCCTGGACTAGAGCTGTAGTACTTTAGCTGTCAGAGTTGATACTGAAAACACAATATTGCTACAAGGGGAGAATAGTATTTTCTTTCCATGAAGTCCCTCAATAGTTTTACTATACTGATATATAAATAAAATACCTGAGAATATTTAACATAATTTAGTACAAAGCATATAAAGACAAGCCTTTAGGAAGCATCAGTAGGCATTGCCTATATAGCAGCTCTGTATTTCCTGCAATGTCTTCAAGCTTTCATAGCAAAGTATGAAATCCATACTGATCATTCAGAAAAGAAATTCTGACCATGTTCTTCTGGTTTGACAACAGGCTTTCCCCCTTCTGCTCTCCTTTCCCCCTTTCCCTTCCTTTTCCTGATTTTTCCTTCTCTTCTTTTTTTCAGAGATTGAATAGCGAGGAAAATATTGAGCCCACTGGGTAAAGAGATTTCAATGCAGAAGCAGTACTCACCTCTGGCACTTTGACTCTTTCTGTTGGCTTGACAGATGCTCATTGTCTGAATCAAACTGCCAGAGACTTTCCCCTATTGCAAAGTAACGGATACCTGTACTTCTGTATACATTTAATGTAATTGAACAATGAATCTCTCACATAAACTCCTATCCCAGTACACCTTGCAAAGACAAGTAATATGGTTGCAAGGATAAATAGCAGATAAGGACAGCAGAGGGGAAAAGAAATTAAGAATAAAAAAGAAAACAATGAGTTTTGAAGGTAACGGTACTGTGAGTTAGCCAGAAATGTTTTTCTATTGCATAAGGCTTAAGCTATGAAAGAAAAAAAAAATTTAAAAAGTGGTGAATTGTTCTTAGGTAATTGGGAAAAAGCACTGTCATCACTGAGCAAAAAAAAGCAGACAGTATAGGTATGATCTCTAGCTGTAAGGTAAGGGAATTAAAATGCAAGCTTATGAATACTGTGTATGTTGTCTAAAACCTTTTGAATGCCCATACATGGAATGTTGTTCCAATTACACTATTTAGATCAAAGTTTCAAAACACTCAATTTCATTTTTTCTCACAAACTGATTTTTCAATAATGTATTACTGCTGATTTAAAATGCTATTTCTAATTTTTTAGAAATTGAGAAGGGAATTGCCCCATTACCCTTTACAGGCAAATTTGTCAGTCCTGTTTCAAATATTAGTCTGTGTAAAATTGTCTTCTGTGCAAACCACTGGGAACAACTATTACATCTCCTCTCATAAAGTAGATGAAGTGTAGATTTAGATCCCTTTGAAAATCACAGTTTAAGAGCCACATCTGTCTGTAGTTTGCATATCAAATTTCCTTTGAATTTTTCCCTTCGCCCCTCAAGATCAAAAGAAACATATGGGCTTTTATGTGTTTAACGGAGGAAAGAAGTTGATATCTCACATCACGTCAGCTCTTAGGAAGTGCACTGTGCTGTCCCCCTTGCATTTGAAGTGGAAATGGCAATTTCACAGAGAAAATGAAAGGAGTAAGGGGATGGAAAGTACAAAAGTACTTATCTGAGAAATGAATGACTCCGACTGACATGAAGGAATGCAAAAAAACTGAAAAAATTCTTATTGTTTTGGAATAAACTGGTTCTAAAAATTGTATATTGGTGTTAACAGAAGAAATTTATCTTTAGAGGTCTCCAAAGGACTGGAAAAAAAACCAAACTAAAAACTAGATGGAAAATCAGACTGACTGGCATCTCAGTGCTGCTGTGTAGTGATTTAGAAACTCGTTTTCTGCCTGACTGCTCAGTCCCCAGAGCAACATGCTTTCAGAAAAGAAAAAGACAAGAGTTACATTAAAGGAAAACTCTAGTATATTACTCATGAAGCAGGGTATTTCAGTCCCAGATACAAGGCCAAATTCAGCTCATCAAATTAATCTTCCACTACCCTTGCCAGCAATGGCACACAGCCAAGGCAGTACTGGTTGTATGATAAGTTTTTACTATTGATTAGAATTTGTTCAGAGCATGTATTACTCCATTCTCAGCGCTGCTGATAAGACCAGCTTTTATTGAATACATGTTCCTGTATATTTTCCTTACCATACACAACTCATCTGCTTCCCTTAACCTGATGGCTTCATTGGAGGGTTCCCACCTTCTGTGGTTCTTCATGCCATGGAAGTGTCTTCATATCAGCCTTAGTGCAGAGAAGTTTCTCAATATTCTTGCTCTAATATTTGTTAATCCCTTCTCATCAGCAGTTACCACATAATAGATATTAAGTCCAGAAGTGTCCCTAAAAACTTACATGAGAAACTTTCTTTGCACAGGACAGGTTAAAAAACATCATTCAGAACCTCTCTACCTATAAAATGTAGTTAAGGATTCCATAGTTAAAATGAAGTAATCTGAGTATATTATGTTAGTATCTTTAGGACTTAGGTCTCATTTGCAAGCAATTTTAAAGATACTGTTAAATTACCAAGAAATCCTTAATGAATGATAACAGATTTTCATGGATTCTTCTTTAGTACATTAAATTATTAAAATAATGAATTGCCAATATTTTTGACTCTTCCTTCTGATACATTTCTAACAATGAAGAGCACATGCTGTAATACTGAGTAATACTTTCCAACCCTTTCTAAGTAGAACAACTGTGTTACAGTTGCAATTTTAACTGTGCATTTTGGGGCTTTGGAGGGGTTGCATTTGTGAGGGTTTTTGTTACATGAAAAATCCAAGATGTGAGAGCCGAAAAGCAAGATACATCACAGGCTGCAGCTTGACAATGCATTGCTCCCAATCCTAGGTGATTTTTTTTCTGAATGGGAGAATATTTTCTATCCCTCTACTACCTGAAGTCTTATCTGATAAATACAGTTTATTCCCAGTAATTTCATTTAACACATCAGCATTCATCTCTCAACCTGATGCTAGTCATAAGTTTTCTGAGCAAGTTTATTGACTTCATGTTCCTTGTTTGAAGACAAAAAAATATTATTTGCATTGTTTTTCTGGTAGCAGAAAAATCAGGATACAGCCAACTTTCTGCTGACATTTCAAGTCTGTTGCAAATCAGCATTAAATGTTTCAGGAAACCCAGCACCACAGAGGGTGATTTTTTGTTCTTTTACAGTATAGAACAGGATTTTCACTATGCTGTTGAGTCTTCTGGGGACTGTGGCAGAGGAGTAGCTTCATCTATAATCCACTTTACCTTTGCTTTTCACAGCACCACAGGCTGTAATAGTCTGACATCACCGTGTCTATTACATAGAAAGTCTGGTGATGGAAAACTAATAAGATGCTGCCGTCTCAATTGTAATTGGCTTCTGCAAATGCATATATATATTCATATTGTATACATTGTTTTCAGGATTTTTCCCTACTTATTAAAAAAAACCCCCAAACATATAAGTGCAGGTCTGTTTTGTCAGCTCTAAAGAGGACCGAAGAAGAAGTTGGTTTGTGTTGTGATCACAGAAAATTTTAAAGGAAGAATGAATAGTAAGGATTACATTTTTACTAGTAAAATTCAAAACGTGCAAGAAGTATGCAAGAGTTGTATGAAAGCATGAAAGCTGACTTTCTGGGCAGAGGAAGCTAATATCCAAACATGGCTACCTGAATGGAGAGCAGCATATTGTGTTCAAAAACTCATTTGAGAAGAGGACAAGAAAGATTGCAT
The DNA here is from genome assembly GCA_013399225.1 of Rhipidura dahli. Lineage (NCBI taxonomy): Eukaryota > Metazoa > Chordata > Aves > Passeriformes > Rhipiduridae > Rhipidura > Rhipidura dahli. Next base: position 306,569 of record VXAC01007842.1, read on the forward strand.
AGCTAGAATTAAACAGTGTCTAGAGATAGAAATTCACCCCAGATATCCTGAGGCATTCTGTCCCCCCAAGTAAACTATCTCTTTAAAATAGATAAAAAGAAGCAGAACATATTAGTATTTTCTAGTACTTGACTGGTTCTTTCAGTGGGTCAGAGTCTTGCTGGCTTTGTCAACAATGACATCAAATTAAAAAAAAAACAAAACTAAATAGAAAAAGGTATTTTTGGAAAGATTTGCAAGGAACAGGATGGTCACTGCAAAGGAGTTATTTTGAAGTCACCACACAAGTTAACAGGGTTCACAAGCCTTTGTTCAGACGACCTCTATAAACTCAAACTCAGAAAATAACTCATATCAAGACTAATGTGCACTGACAAGGGAGAAAAGGAAGGTTTTGCTAAATCTGTTTGCATGTCAGCTCAGTGTTTTCACTTCCTTACTGTGATATTATCTTGTCACTGAACTTCAAGACTGAGAAGACTCTCTCCTATGTTTTTTTCAAAACTTTCTTAGGCCTAAGGAGTGGTGGTGGAAGGGGAAGATTGATTGTTCCTCATTTCTTTAGTTTGTAGTATTGTGGAGAACATCTCCATAGCTTTATTTCAAGCACAAGCTTTGGCCTTATTTTAACAAGGTCAGCTTTGCCTCAGAAGCAGGTCTGATTAACCATTAAGTCCATCCTGAAGGGATATCCCAGACTAATGTAAAATTATACAAAGGTCAGCAATAAAGTAATAACATTTATAATGAACATCATGGTAAAATAAAAAACCAGAATAATTTGCTTCTAGTTTTTGAAAGTTACAGTCAACCATTAGAGTGATAATTTGCAAGACAAAAAATTAGTGAGGATGCTAATACACAGCTAGAACTAAACTGACTAGAATTAAGATGAAAAGCATGATAAAATACAGTAGAAAACTTCATTGTTTATTCAGTCAGAGAGCTTGATAAGGTCACCTGTCTGACATCTAACTTAACCTTTTACCAATGGTTGTAAGGTCTAAGAATGCCTACTTGTATTTGATAGGTTTATGTGGCTCCAGAGTGGTCTCGTGAGGGTTTCTGCCCCATCTTTCCTTTGGGTGCTTCAAATGTAAAGTGAGCATAATAATATAAATGTGAGTCAAGGACCAAAAATACAGGGATTGGACTAGACAGCAGAATTACTCCTTTCCACTCCCTGTTCTCTTTGTTAAAGGCATTTGAATTTTGCAAAGATCAGCCCTAGCTTGTCTTTTTTTTTTTTCCTACGCTATTTAACAAATTCAAAGCAAATGCAAAAACTAATAACAGCCACTTTAAAGTTATCTGTCAAAATACTGCAGTTGAACTTCCCTTCAATATACTAAGTGAGTTCCCAGGGAGCATGCTAATATAAGTGATGATCAAAATATCCAGGAAGAAGAAGAAAAAAACACACATTTTATCACAGTACTAAAATATTTTTTCTTGTCCCAATATAATTATCAAGTAAAAGTTATTAAGACTTGCCTTTTGTGAGAATATTAGCTGAGAACTAGACGTGATCAATACTTTTTTAAAAGCAAGTGGTACTTCTTCCTATATCTGTTAGTCTAAGTTTTCTTATATACAGTGAGATCTATAAACAAAATATGGGGTTTTTTTGATAAAATGCATCTGACAATGAGATTTATGCATCAGCAATGTAACTATCATCTGAAAATATTAATTCCATAAAGTATTGTAGAGCTTTTAGTGACTGTGTTATTAATAGCGCTTCCCAATACCAGTGACCATATGTGACTGCTTCACCATCTGTGAGTCCTATTTCAGTTCAGGAGGGGGAAATAACAGTGGTATTATACTGATTTTACAATATAAATCATTAGCCAACTAGACCTACTGTAGATGATTAATTTGTCTTTGCTTATAAGTACACACTGAGCAAGAAAAAATTAGTTCCTTTGATTTGTTGGCACAACATGGGTTTGTGAAAAGGCCACGGGAAGCTGTAAATATTAAATTGCTGTTATTGAATCTGAAACGTGAAAAAGTTGATGGAATTTAGATGAAGAGAATTATAGAGCTTAAATGGCACTTGAAAAGGTAGTGGATGTTTCCTTAAAGATCCATAGCAAACCATGTGTTGATTTTTGTAATTTGTTAAAGCTAGGTAATGGGAGCAGAGAATGGGGATTGTTAACACTTCTTAAAAACTTGTACAGTTTGTTGATACTATCTTAAAATAAACTGAGAAAATACTGATTTATAAACTCCTACTTAAAATTAATCTTATTGATATGTTATCTGAATGAAGCAGCATTTATTTCAAAAGCAATGCCATTTTTAATAAAAAGGACTTAATGCTTGCAGAAATGCTGTCCTTACCTGCAGAGACAGGAGTGTCAATTTAGTCAGTATTGTTTTTTATTTTTCCCTTATTAAACTGGGCTAAAGTGTTTCCATATGTTGGTATTAATACGTCTGCATTCTGTAATGGCTGAAGTGACTTTTCTTTTGTTTCAGTGTATGTGTGTAGATCAATCTCTTTTCCTTTGCTAAGGCAAAATTTATAAGAAGCTATTAGGGAGATACGATACAGTTTCAAATCCATTCAGGTCCCACTTTTTAATCTGTGTACATTGCGTGGGAGCCTAAACTTCAAAACTAAAAAAAAATTCAAAAACATTAGTACTTTTTGGTGCAAAATAAATTGCATCTAACCAGTTGCATTGTCTACTTTCCTAGCTGATGAAGAGAGATTGGCACCACAAAAAGAATTACTTATCAGCCTAAGGTAGATAGTTCTACGTCAGGATGAATCACCCTTCTACCATTAACTCTGAGGAAGTCTGGACATCTGGACAGAATTAAATCGCTATAATTTTATACTGCTTAACTTTTTTTTTAAGTTTTAAACTGTAGCTTTTTAATTTCTAACTGGAACAAATTTCATTTATGAAAGTCTTCAGTGAACTGAAGAAAGCTTATACCAATTTTGTAAAACACAAGGAAATCCCCTGAAAATATATATACATTTAGCATCAGATATGAGGTAAAAATTACAAGATCATGCAACAACTACCTGTCTTGTCACTAGAAAGTTCTGCTTTGTTGTCTGCATTTCAGTACAAGTTGTAGCTTATGGGTATACACTCAGTGTCTGGCTCAGTCATCTATTCAACTGTACAGATTATACATCATTTAGATATGAATGTGTATATATGTGCACTTATACAGATTTTTTTTATTAAATTAAATGCTATAAAAAGAAGGTGTATATATATATATTCCCCTACCACACATATATGCATTGAATATGTTTATGCATAAGCATGCAGAAATTAAAAAAAAAAAAAAAAAGAAAAGAAAAAACTCTTAAATTACCATTGATTTAATTTTAAGACTATAGGATAGATTTTTTTAATCTTAGGCTAAACAAAGTCCTAGTGAGTATCACCCTTATTTTGCATTAGATTGCTCATCTTTAGCAGACTGACAGCCCTTTTCCTTGCCATTTTCTGCTGCTTAATCACATTAAACATTTCTTCTCTCTAAAGGAAAGTACGTGGTTAAGTTATAAAGCCATATCCTCAAAAAAATTTTAAAAACTTGTGATTAATTTCCCTCCAGAATAATGATGCAGTCTTGTTTCTTCTATTTCAGTCAAAAGGTTCTTCGAGCCTGACCCCATCCAGCACTCAAAAGAAAGTGAAGAGGACTCTGCCCAATCCACCTCCAGAGGAAGCAACAGCAGGAACTCAGTCCCCATATACTTCTGTGGGATCAGTTTCACGGAGAAGGATTTGTAGGACCACCACTATGGCCAGAGCCAAAATTCTTCAGGATATAGACAGGGAATTGGATCTGGTTGAACGTGAATCAGCCAAGCTTAGGAAGAAGCAAGCAGAGCTAGATGAGGAAGAAAAAGAAATAGATGCCAAGTTGAGATACTTGGAAATGGGCATTAATAGGAGGAAAGAAGCCCTACTAAAAGAAAGAGAAAAGAGAGAGCGCGCCTATCTCCAAGGAGTAGCAGAAGAACGTGATTATATGTCAGACAGTGAAGTTAATAATACCAGGTCAACCAGAATAGAAACTCAGCATGGCTTGGAAAGACCACGTACTGCACCCCAGACAGAATTTAACCAGTTTATGCCACCACAAACCCAGCCAGAAACACAGTTTGCCCCTGCTACAAGCCCATATGCTCAATATCAGTATTCATCTCCTGCCCTGCCAACTCAAGCACCAACTCAGTTCACACAGCAGTCACATTACCAACAACAGCAGCCTTTGTATCACCAGCAGGTTTCACCCTATCAGACCCAGTCAGCATTCCAAACAGGAGCTACCATGTCCTTTACCCCACAGGCTCAACCTCCACCATCTCAACAGCCATCATACCAGCTTTCATCACAGATGATGGTGATACAGCCAAAGCCAAGACAGACCACATTATATTTGGAGCCTAAGATAACAACAAACTATGATGTAATTCGCAATCAGCCTCTGATGATAGCACCAGTTTCAACTGACAATAGTTATGCAGTTTCCCAGCTGGGCAGTAAATACTCTACCTTGGACTTAAGGATAGGACTAGATGAGAGAAACAGCATAGCAAGCAGCCCTATATCAAGCATATCTGCAGATTCGTTCTATGCAGATATAGACCACCACCACACACCTCGAAATTATGTGCTGATTGATGATATAGGAGAACTTACTAAAGGAACAGGAGCTCTTGGTTCCAGTTTTAGCCTCCATGAGAAAGATCTGACCAAAACAGATCGACTGCTTCGCACAACTGAGGCCAGGAGAGCACAAGAAGTGTCAGACTTCCTAGCACCACTGCAGACTTCCTCTAGGTTACATTCCTATGTTAAAGCTGATGAAGACCCAATGGAGGACCCTTATGAGCTCAAACTTCTGAAACACCAGATAAAGCAAGAATTCCGTAGAGGTGCAGAAAGTCTTGATCATCTGGCTGGCCTATCACAGTATTACCATGGAGAGGGCAGCTATAGGCACTTTCCAAAATCTGAGAAATACAGCATAGGTAGGCTTACTCTTGAGAAACAGGCTGCTAAGCAGCTCCCAGCAGCCCTCCTTTACCAGAAGCAGTCAAAACACAAAAAAGCCTTGATAGATCCCAAACTAACAAAGTTTTCACCTATCCAAGAAAGCCGAGATCTTGAGCCTGACTATTCAAGCTATATGACTTCTAGCACTTCAACACTTGGGGGAATTACTACTAGGGCAAGGCTTCTTCAGGATGATATCACTTATGGCCTTAGAAAAAACATCAGTGACCAACAGAAGTACATGGGGCCACCACTGACGTCATCCATTGGAGCAGGCCTTGGGACTGCACTAGGTCCAACAATGCGATCCACACTACAAGATGAAGCAGACAAGTCTTATAGCAGTGGTAGTAGATCTAGGCCCTCATCTAGGCCCTCCTCAGTGTATGGGCTCGATTTGTCATTGAAAAGGGATTCTTCCAGTTCTTCTTTAAGACTGAAAGCCCAAGAAGCTGAACCTTTAGATGTTTCCTTTAGCCATGCAGCACCTTCTGGAAGAACTAAACCCACCAGTCTACCTATTAGCCAAAGCAGGGGAAGGATCCCAATAGTAGCACAGAACTCAGAGGAGGAGAGCCCACTCAGTCCTGTTGGACAGCCAATGGGAATGGCAAGAGCAGCAGCTGGACCCTTGCCACCAATATCTGCAGATACCAGGGACCAGTTTGGATCAAGCCATTCATTACCTGAGGTCCAGCAGCATATGAGGGAGGAGTCACGGACTCGAGGCTATGATCGAGATATAGCCTTCATCATGGATGACTTCCAGCATGCCATGTCAGACAGTGAAGGTAAATTAGGCCTCAGACTGGTATCTTACTATCACAACGCAAATCCTCATTTCTATGCATGTGTCTGATTTTTGTTACACTTCAAAGACTTGTTCTTTTTCTGTTCCTTGGTGCATCTTCTGTGTATTTACATTTTTGGGGGTTGATTTGCTTTGTCTTATTTGATATTTTTTATTTTACCCTAACAGTTTCTGGATGGTGTTAAGCTACTATAGCATGCTACTATATTATTGTTGATTTGCTTTTCTTTTGGTTTGCTTGTGCACTTTCCTTTTCACTTGTTTATGTCTACTTTTCAATGATACTGTGTAGAACATTCCATGTACAATACAGACTCTGCCATCAGTCTTTATGTGCAGCTCTCTTCAGTGACTGTGAATCATTAAACTTATTTGCAATAGTTTTGGTTGGGATTTGGAAATAATCTCCCAAATCTCTAAAAAACTCCAGTAATTTTATGTGCATGAAATTTCATGATAGAACTCAAAAAATGATAATTCCATCTCCCGATGCACCAATTTAGATCTGTGTTTATATAGAAGTAGTCTGTTCATTAAGTACATATTATATGTTAGAACCATATACAGCTTAACGTGATAGCAAAATAACATTCTACATATGGTATGTTGAAAGCATCCTGTCATGTAGACTTCTGTGCATTCAGAATTGTGATTATGTAAGATAATTTGTCATTTGGATGGTGCAAGACAATCTCATCCTTCAATAAACTTGCATTAAGTATTTTACTTCTGTTGACAAGTTATGCAGCGTAGCTGGTTTTATATGCACCCCATACACGTCTGCCAAATAAGCACAAGAGTTCATCTCACTTAAGTTCAGGAAAGGAACCTTTCTGATGTATTATAAATAGTGCAATTAAAAATGCTGCTTCTGAATAAGTACAGCAGAATGTTAAAGCTGATGATGAGTACTTAATAATTGCAAATTATGTATCAGTTTTGTTTGAGTCAGTTCAGACTTAATATATTCTAAATTGTTTAAAAATCATAAAGACAGTCTGAAAGAAAATGAAATGAATATGTTCGAAATTGTATGCGCTCCCTTAACTTTTTCTTATGTGTACTTACTGCACAATAAAGGAGACTTTGCATGCGCTCTATTGTCTGTAAATGGCAATGATTGTCTCAAAAGACACATTTGCATGATTATGAAGTAGTATGGTTTATTTTTCACATTTCTACTAACCTTCGTTCATTATTGCATTATTGGTTTTTTACACGTGCTGAATCTTTCATAAGCATTAGAAAAATTGATCTATTTGCCTTCTTCATACTTCATACTAAGGGCTTTGTTTTGTAAGTTTCTCTTCATATTTGTTAGATATTTCTAACCCCCTCATGAACTCTGTGTTTCAGGAGAGACTCAGGGTCATTAGCTTTTTTGATATTTATCAGAAGTTTAACTGTTTTCATTGCCCTTCGATTCTTAGCACACAGAGTCCTATAATTAAATCTGAAAGCAGTTGAGAGGAGCTCCCAAAGATGCAACTCATATCATTCTTCTTAAATAAGCAGATGCTATCTTGTGTCCTCTCAGCTTGTGACTTTTACAGGCCATTCTAGAGTCACATTGTGAAAGATACAGGACTTTTTCTCCTGAAAACTAAGGAAAATCAATCTGGACCAAAAAATTCCAATTTGGTGCTATTCTACCTCATATGAACAGGTCATAGGGAATTAAAAATCTGCCTTACAGTGCATTGCATTTCTCATATATATATTTGTACAAGACATACATGTAACACTTCAGGTTTAACACATTTCAGTTTTAAATTAGTGTCTGATTAGTTAGACCCTTTCAGTGTTATTCTAACTCAATTCACATATCCTGGTTTTGATTGATATGTCACTTAGGGCTTCCCCTTTCAGCAGTCTTTTTTCTAATTTCAATCAAACTTTTGTCTTCACAAGTGGCTTATTTCTTCGGAAACCAAAATGCCTTATGACATTACTTTCAAATATGCTGTCTAATAGCAAGTAACCTATGTGGAAAATAATTTGTATAATTTGGATGTAAGATAAAAAGTGTTCAAAAGGAGCAATTCCATTTCTATAGAAAGTTATGGTCTTCTTTTTTCAGGCCTGCGCTATTCTCTGTAGTGCTTTGATGCCTTGAAAGTGAACAGCTATTCTGGCATGTTTCATCCAACCTTTTAACACAATTTGCTTTGCAGCTTCTCTTTATTTTAAGCAACTGCTGCATGGTTTTGACAAGGTTTCATTAATAGAAATCAGTCTTAAACATTGTCTTAGGAAAACTCTTCTTGTGCTACAGCTTGCTTTATCATCTTAAGAGACTTTTAAAAACTAAATATGAATTAAAATATTAAATTTAAATTGTTTTTCTTTGGTTCAAACTCAGACACATGCTTAACTTTCTGTTCATTTTTTATAAGCGACATCCCACAACAAATACTAGAAGAGAATGCAAACAGGATTTTGAGTCCAGATCTTTTGTTTTTCACGAAGTACCTACTGTAACGAATCTTAAACCATGCTTCAGTGCATAAGTAGTGCTTACACTAGGATTCCAGACTTCAAACAGGTTAAAAAAGTAACCTTAGTGTCAAAGGAGCACAACGTCCAGAGCCGCCCATTGGAAATTTAGCATTTTGAGCTCTTGAAACACGTAGAATTTTCTCAGGGTTCCCAGTACCATGAAAACTCTGATCCAGCAAAGAGATCTCTGTCAACCCCACAGCTGCCACTTTCCACACACTGTTAAGTATGCTGAAGATACTAATTTTCACGAACACTGAAGCCAGTACTCAATTTTATGAATATAAATGGTCCTTGCTGTTCAGAAGATATAAAATGTACCTTTTCGCACCTCAAGTATTTTTTCCTTTTATATGCTAATTTGGCAATTCTTCCACAGAGTTTAGAAGCTTAAATTTGAGATATCAAGACATCAAGATAGCAACACAGCCAATTCCATGTAATTTTTCATCCATGGGATTTAGAGATCACTGTTACTCCTCTGATTGAGTTTCTTGGACCCCACGGCCTGGAGTTCAGTCTCACCTGGTTAATCTGTTTGGGTGGAATCATCTGGCTTCATTCCATTAGTCTTAGAATAAAAGGATAACTTCTCTAAGAGCATCAATGGTTCATCTTGGTTGTTCTTGGGTTTCCAGCTGTGACAAATCCAGCTGTGCAAGCCAAATCCAAGGGTGTGTGTATGTACATGTGAGTGTGGTGTGTGTGTGTCTATATACACGTACATTTATAACTTCTTAAATTTCAATAAAATTCACACATTCATTGCAGTTTGATTTAAAAAAAAAAAGGTAGGCTGGCCTGAACTGCAGTATAGAATTCTACATTTTCAAGAGAAGGAATCCGGAGAAGTTATTTCAACTGAGGCAGGAGGAAAAAAAAAAAAAAGTCATTTTTTTCATCTTCTCAGATGATGACACAGATTGTGATAGCCAGCATTAGCATCTGGGTTCAGGAATATTCATTAGGTTCTTCATGCAAGCTTCAGAAAGAAGTTCTGTTAGGATGAGTTATGAATGAACCTCCTTTGTACAGGCACAGGTCACCTGGCATAAATGTGTAAAGCATGAAGGATTTGCATGCTAGATCACAATGGTTTATTGAGAGCAATTAATCAATAACTAATCAGTAGCCAGATAAGCATCAACCTCTAATGATGTTTCTGGTAATTCATATAGGCTTATCTAAATAATATTAATAAACCGTTTCATGTTAGATTAAGTTTGGGCACAGTTGTGAAGGAAGAGAGTACATAATATCTGAATCAAGATTAAGAATTTTCTAAAGGTTTAATATAATATGTATGTTGGTTTTACCACATACAAAGTATTATTTTCAGAAAACATGCATATATATATTTCCTCTTTTTAGAAAATTTTAAGAAAATAGTAATGAAAAAACAGAACTTCTTTTTTTCCCCATAACATTTTTTTCCGAATTATTTCTTAAATAGATAATGTTTACTTTCACAACTAAATAGGAGAGATTATGCACATTACCATTTTTTCTTTTAAATTTTTTTCTCTGTCATGAGCATTCAGTCTTGTTACTATAGCAAAAGGTTTGCAATTACTTGTGATTTTGCTGAAACAAATATTTAATTCCTTTGATTTCCAAATTTATCTTGCTTAATAAAGCATAAAATACAGACTTGCCTTACGTTCAACACTGCATTACCTGCACAATGTTTTGGTTTACACTGATTGGCAATATGGAAGAAAATAGGGCATGGTTCTGATCCCAATGGAGTGACACCTATGTCCGTTGACCTAATAGTCAGTAAGCATAAGTATATGCATTTACAAAACTAATTTCAGTGAAATGGCATTATTTGATTCCCAGAAGATACCTTACACAACATGTTTTATGCAGATTTAAAACCATTGCAAACAAAATAAGAGTCTTGTAGAATTTTTGCAGAAAGAACATTAACAATCCATACACAAAGGTTCATACTGCAAAATCGGGGGATGGAATTCAAAATGAGAACACCTGCAATATTTCTGCTTAGAATTTCAGTTACATAGTTTGGTTTCCTATCTTCTTTGATTTGGGTTGTTACCAGTTTCATAAAGAGGTCATAATTTTCTTATATATAGTTCTAGATTATTTTCAAAATATTTCTAACACGGTTCAGTTCAGAAATTCAGGAATTAGTGGAGTTTGCATTTTGAGGGTTGGTTATTTTGCGTTTTGATTTTGATTTTCTTAGTTTGAGGTTTTTTTCTTAGTCTGCTTCAAAATAACTAAAATTACTTTTTTTCAACAAACATTTTAGACGTATGTGAAATCTGCAGTGTAGTTCTTAGCTGCCAGAAGGAAGAAGTGGCTATAGCACTTGGTAGATTTCTTCTGTATTTAATATCCATGGTTATGACATAAACAGAATCTTCTCCCTTTGCTGTCTCACAGCTAAATAATGCTCAAGTTCAATGTCTCAAGTCTGACCTCTGACTTTGCTTTAGCTGCATGGCCAGTTAGTAACCACTCTGCATGTTTGCTATGCACAATGCACATTCTTGCCCTTTGCCCAGCACTGGATCAGAGCATTTGACCTGTCCTTGGTTTTCAAAGCCTATCATCTCCGTCGGGAAGAAACAGATTGGTTTGACAAGCCCAGAGAGCCTCGTTTGGAGAACGGACACATCCTTGACAGAAGGCTGCCAGAGAAGTTGTCACACTCTCGACCACTAAGTCAACACCAAGATCAAGTAAGCTGTCAAGTAAGATGTGCCTTTAGTTTTATAAATGATGGATAATTTAATCATACTGTCCAATGATTCCCTTAGGGGCTACAGGATTACTCAAAATCCAGCTACATTCAGCTGAAGTACTGTTGAACCTGTATTCATCATCAACATTTGATGATGAAATTATATTAACTTTTCTCTACAACTCAGTATTAATTTTGCAGATTGTCTTTTGGCTTTTGAAATATAACTGAAAATATCTATACCTTAAGTATACTTAAGTATTCCTTCCTACTGGGGAAAAAAAAAAAGAAAAAAAGAAAACAATTAGTCTCATTTTCCCTTACCAGCTATATCCCATCCAAATTCAAGTTGCTTCTTTTAGTAGTTGAAGGAAAATAATTACTTTATGTTGTTGGCAATTTTTTCCACTTTGAGTTGGTGAATATAATCCCAACAGTCTATGATTAAGTACTCAATAAATCAGCAAGACTTTAGCAATCTAACAATTAGAATATTTCATTTATTAGAGAGAGGAAGAAAAATACTATACTCTGCTTTTCAAGCTAGCCAACTTTGAAATTTAGTTTACCTTAGTGTACTATCCCATTTCCACTTTTTATTAACAAATTTTATATATTTCCAGTCTCTGAGGTCTTCAGTCGCTTGTTTCAGCTGTCATTTTTACTGATTGATTTAGATTACATCCTGATATATTCTTATGCATCGACTTAGCTTACATTTTTACATGAGATCAAACGAATTCAATTAGTTCATTTCTCAAGACAGGAGGAAAAAAGCCTCAAATTGTGCCAGGGGAGGTTTAGATTATATATTAAGAAAAATATCTTCATGAAAAGGGTGGTCAAGCATTGGAGAGGCTGCCCTGGGAAATGGTGGAGTCACCATCCCTGGAAGTGTTCAAAAAACACATGGAAATGGCACTTGAGAAAATGGTTTGTGGTGAATGTGGTGGTGGCACTGGGTTGACAGTTGGGCTTGATCATATTAGAGGTCTTTTCCAACCTTAACAATTCTATGATTCTGAGGAAAGGCATTACATGGCCCCTTGGTGATGCTTAATAGCTTATATTGCTCATGTTAATTTCTCAGATAATATACAAAACAGGAATATCCCACTACCATGCAGCCTTTGAAACTTTTATGCTGGTGACAATTTTCACTGTATTTGATAATCAAATGTAGGTTTTATGAAGCAATAGTTTAAACGTAGGTTTTATGAAGAAAAGTGTTAAAATATCTTACAATACAATCTGTCATTTATTTTTCCCTCCTTTTCTATCCCTAGCATATATTGAGATTTACATACCCTAGGTTGTACTGGGCCTACCCATTTCTTGTTGAGAAAAAGGGCTTTACAAGATATAATTCTTACAGGTATCTATTCAAATGGATCTATGATTCTATGAATCACCTTAATTGCAAAATAAAAGATGATTTTGAGTCTTTGCAGCTCTTAATATCACTGGCAATAGTTAAAAAACTGTCTCTCTGAGCACTTTAATCCTCATGAGAAACATTTAATATTCTAAGCATACATAATTGTATTTTACCACTACAGCTTTCTGAGGTAAAATTGAAAATTTTCCTTGAAAATCAGGTTTGTCCAAAAGGATTACTGCTAACCCTGAGCTCTGTGGTAAGGAGGTGATTAGTAAAGATGCATTGAACTTCTAGAGCTCCAGAGCTTTTGTCCTGGGAAACAGTTCCAAGGCAAGGCCTTAGTCACAGAGATCCGATCTTTGCTTTATTCTCTTATATCAGTAGCGCTACCCTATGACTGGTTGAAAAACTTTGTTCAAAAATTTTCAGTTGGAAGATTAAAGGGCCTAAGAGTTATTTTCCTGGATATTTCCAGGAAGAAAATACATTTTTTTTTCCTGTCTCAAGCTGTTGTGATAGCTCTATTCTTATATGTAAATAGACATACAGCATTAAAATCTTGCCAAAGGCAATTTTTTAAGGTTTTTTAAAGTCTAGGATGTAAATTGGTGTGTGAACATGTTCTAAATAATTCTGTCTGATGCCATGGAAAGCCTCTGCAGAAGAGGGGATGTGTGAGGAGAAGCTTTACAACAGTTCCTTCTTCTTCTGTTTCCATCCAGGTTAGCTGCTGTCAGTGCCACACCAGTACAAAATAGTATCAATAACTGCAGAAGGGAGAAATGCCAGCTCTCACCAACACCACATCATCTACCTTATCAAAATGTTACTCAGAGCTTGTGTATGTTAAGTGTCTTCTGTGAATATTTGTTTGAGACAACTTCAAAACAAATACATTTTTAGATTTGTGACAAGACATAAAGGGTCAGAGATATTTTAAAAAAGTTTCATTAGCTCCACACTGAATTGTGAAACACTTAGCAATAGAAGCAAGTAAATCAGTATTAACATCTTTTTTTTTTAGTATTTGTATTTTTTAAAACTATGAAGGTGAATAAACCATATCAGGCCAATGAAAGTGGTGGGCAAAAGTAACCACTCCCTAAAGGCTTTTTCAGCCCTGAGTGTAACAAAAGGGTTATTGAATTCATTGTGCCATGCTGTCTGTCTCCTGTATCCACAACTCAGTCCTGCACAGGAACCCAGAGTATCCAAGTATAATGTGCTCTGGAGACAAAAATGGCAAGTCCTTCTCCTTCCTGAGCCATCTGAACATACCCACCTTCACTCAGAGCTTCCTTTGCTGCAGATGATTTCCTGAAATCAGTTAGGAAGGAAGTTTCCTGGTTAGCACAGGAATTAAGCCATTGCAACTCCTTTAATATCCCTTACTGAGCTCAAACCAGCCACAGAAAAAATAATTTGCATCAATAGCACTAATCTGTTTGTAATGTATCAGTGTTTCCAAATACTCTTACTGGCTCTAAATTTGCTATTTTTACGATCTTCTCTGTTAAAAATTGAGAATATTTTCATGATCACTACAATATGTGTATTCCAGAAGATTTTGTTTCACACGTGGAATATCAATTTCCTTACTCGATGAAATCAGAACTGCTTGATTGCATCCCACAGAGCCTGTACAATTGAAGGTAATAAATAAAGCACAACCCTGAGCTTTTGAAGCAAGAATGCAGTGGAGTGACAACTCTGAACCTCAAGGTTTCCATGGATTTCTTATAACCTAGCAGATTAAGCTCACATGCTGTATAAATATTAAAATACATTTGTTTCTATAGCAACTTCTGTGGTTCTATATAGTATTCTGAAATCACATTAAATTGCAGTTCAGTTGGATATCTTAGTAGCCGTTTCCCAATGTATTGATTCTGGACTGCTCCCCTGAGGAGGGTGAAACCTGATTAATACATAATCTATTGGAATCTCCCACTGATCCCTGTTGACCTCAACAGTTTGCTTAGTCACTGCCAGTTCACCAGCAACTTCTTTAAACCTCCAGACATCAAGGGGTTTTTCTTATTATCTTCTGTGAAAATTATTTGCATATTTGAACTAAACTGGCTGTTGCAAACAGTTTGGGAAAGAACAGTAGGAGGAGGAGCCAGGGCAGCAAAACTTCATGACAAGGGCATGGACAATAAGAGTATATTAAAAGGCAATAAGTGTTTTTTCAGTGAGGCGTTTTAAATACTTCCAGTAATCATAGGTGGGTCTTTTTAAGCCCTAATTGAATTATAAAATCCTAAATTCATCATAATACCGATAAATTGTCACCCGTTCACTTAGGCAAAAGTTTTCTAATCACAAAAAGAAAGCAAGGGTTCTAGACATGGAACCTTTTGAATGAAATCCCCTATTTCTAAACACATAAAAAAATTATGTTCTTCTCTCTTCATTCATGGGTCACTAACATTCTCTTTAATTCAGTTAAGCCTTTTTAGACGCACTTGAAAATTTAGAAATTATGAAAAAATGGGTCATAAGGTAAGCATTGGAGCTAAAATGAGAAAATACCATTTGTGACAGAGATACAAATGGCTACCTGAAGACTTTTGTTCCACATGTTTTTGAGGTCCATCTATTTAGTTTTGATTGTTTTCCAACTAGCAAGCAGAATTTATTTTAAATTGTAGTAAACTCTTTTCTGTTAGAGACTTAGTTGGCAGGGCATTTTGTGATTAAGATTCTCTGGAAATATGATGAGAAATGGGACATTTCCAACTTTAGTGTAGTTGTTAAAATATGTAATCTAAAGAGTGAATTGTTAGCCACCCCCTCACTGTAATTCACAAAGGAATTTAACTGGCAGTGCCTCATTTCTTAGTCACTCAGAAATGTTTTTCTCTCTGCATGCCAGAATGACTTCCAGAGCAAAGGTCAGTGTTGAACTTACCGAATTGAAGAAGAAAGTGCAACTCATATTGCAATTTATTAATGAGCAGGAACGTTATAATTGTTTTTATTCCGTTCATCTTTTGCAAATTGTCTCCATCACTGGGGATTTATCAGCAGAAAGAACTTTCCACCTTGAAGATTTCTAGAGAACTTGACAGAGGGGATGTAGCAGTTCAAAGGGACAGAATTACCACAGCTGGAGAAATTCCTGGTGCTGCTTGCACAGGCCTTGTGTGAGCAAGTGCCTGTGATATTCGGAAATTAGGATGGATGCTGCCTAACCCCCCACCTTGAGCATCTACTGTCTTGTTCGTGGATACCTGCCGCAGGTATTTTCCCTTGAAAATGGTGTTATCCCAGAGGACAACAGCCAAGTGTAGCTGCTGAGGGTCACCTTATCAGGGCCTGTCTAACACTGGTGGAAGGGGAGATGCAGCAACATTTAAAACCAGGAATTACCATGACTTTGGTGATCTGATCCAAAGACCAGTGGATACATTATAGGTGTGGCTATGGACTGAAATACTGAAATACACTTCATTTATTTTATTTCTAAAATATAGCACTAGAGAAATTTATTCTTCTTGATTATCCTCTTTACCTTATAATATTCCCTTTTATGAGGCTTCCAAAGTGTTTCTTTATCAGACAAAACACTTAAAGAAAACAAATGGAAAATTGAGTGCATTTTTAAACTGACCTTCTGTAGCAGTCTTAGAAAACCTCAGCACAATTATTTGCCATTTGTTCCATTTTTGGAGGGTCTTTGAGCCCTAATAATAAAAATTTGGCTAATAACTTGAAACACGTGAGCAGAGCTTACATTTCCTGAGGAAGAGGATGATATGCCAGTGCTGAACTACAAGTTGAGTGTATTGAATGCTTGCAAAGAGGTGAGGAAGGATCTCCATGATAGGAGCAGATGTCAGAATTCTCTGGAGTTTGTAGCAAATAAGTGGGATCAAGTCACTTTTGTCCTGTGACCTAAATCTGGGCTTGGGCACTTGTTCTCCAGCCATGAAGTGGAAGGATGACCCATCTGCACCAGTTTGTATTTATTTTGTCACGGTCATGTGGCATCAGTAGGGTCTCTCTCTATCTTCACTGGGGAAACTGGGGAAAGAGTCAGCTAAAAGGGACTCCTGGCATATATTCAGTTGAAGAGAAACCAACTTTAGTGGAAATTAGAAGATGTGAACAATTGGAAACACAAAATAATTTGTGTTCTACAGATTTTCAAATATTCTAGTAAATTTTCAGATAAATTTTCAGATAAATTTTCAGATAAATCTCAGAATAATTTGTGTATTATGGGTTTTCAAATATTGTAGTAAATTTCAGATAAATATACTCACTAATGGTTAAAGCAAAACATCAAGAACAATATAATTGTTCTCTGTATTATCTATTTACAGCCACCACTGTTTTTTCCTATTTATTCTGCCACTTCAGAAATATACTGGTCTGAAAGCAAAAGTCTAATGACATGTTCCATTTAAGTACTGATTTCCACCAACAACAAAAGAATAATATACTACACTGGATGCTAATAAACTTCAGCGCTTTTACTCAGACCTATATGAATCATGAAGATTTATTCCTCTCATAAAATTCCAGAAGTGAAAGTAATAAGGAAGTAATAGGCTAAAGAAGGAGACAGTCTTTATTTTCTGATATATTTGTCAGCAGTCATGTACAATAGGGAATTGAATATTCTTGGATTGTTATTTATTAAAAAAATGAAAGAAGATAGAGCAAGTAAAATAATATGAATTGAAGTTTAAGAGCTGCAGAGTTCCTCAGTTAAATTGAATTGCTCCCACCAAAATGGATCCCGGCTAAGGATCTAAGGTTCAAATGTGTTCATACACTTCTTGTAAATGGCAATATTTCATATTTTTTATTTAATTCAAAATAAAATTAGATGCATTCTTTCAGATTTTTTTACAATTTTGTGTAAGCTACATGTGACAAAAGCATCACTTTCGTGGTTATATAAAACTTGATGAATTTCTGACAGTATCATGAAAAATATAACACTCTCCCTATCTATTAATAAGTGTGGAAGCCTCATGGTACTTTATTCACTTCTGGTAGTATTAGACTCTGTGTTCTGACAAAATCCCATGATAAATTCAAACGTCTGCCTGATCGCATGTTCTGATTTATTCTGGAGTACTTGTCCACTACCAAATCCATGATCTCCTTCATGTCTGACATTAATTACAGTCAATATTATTCTCTCTGTGTTACGGGAGGATTTGAGCCTTCCAGATACAACATCATTCACTGGATAAGAAACTGAATTATGACAACAGATCTATAAACTCTTCTTCTGTGGGATTGAGTTAAGCAAATGCCTCGACTTCTCTGTTTCCCTTCCCCTCATTTATGTGTTCTATCTATTAACTTCATAAAATCTCCAGGGCATAAACTAGGTTTGAAGTGCTTGGCTCAGGAGGAGCTTAATCCCTTTAAATACTACTTAAATATAAATAATAGTAATAAACTCTTGACAGCAGGCTGCTGATACACTCAGGCTGCTGCATTGCCATGCTGAATAATGTTGTCCCCTTGGCTCCTTGAGGCTGTTCCCTGAAGTCCCATCCTGGAGCAGGCACAGACATGCTCCCTCCTCTTGGTCTGGGTACAGTGCCCAGGCTTGGAACCAACATGTCAGAGGCAGAGAAGTGATGGGTTCAGCTTTGGTACCAAAAGACCAAAACTGCGGACAAAGCAGGGCTGTATTGGTTGAGGGGAGTATTGGAACCAACACTCTGCAGAAGCATTTTGGTGGGCTCAGGGCAATCATCCCTGGCAGGTGGGTCAGTCCCTGCAGCTTGGCCCCTTGGATGCCCAAACCATGGGGTAGGTGGGGTCTTTTCAACAGGAAAACTGGCTCTTTGGAGTCTCTTGTAGGGTGCATTGCTCTCAGCTGTGACATGGTCTAGGATCAGCCCAGTAAGTGTTGTGCATTTTTGTACAGAATGTAGCCCTTCAAATTTTAGTTTGGGTCTTTCTGACGTTATCTCTCCCCATACCTTTCAAATGGCTTTTGGAATTTGAAGACAAGAAGTACATTGAACCATGTGGTTCTGCTGAAACTAAAGCTGTAACTGATGGATGGTAACACATTAAGCTAACATTTTGTTTAGGTGTCTAAGGAAAGAATTTTATAAAAAATACAGGAATTATGTTTCACTTTGTCTTAATCATTCACTTCACGTCTTAATCATTGCTTGAACAGAGGGTTAAGGTTAAAAGAAGCTACAGAAGAGAGTGACCACATTCTAGTCATTAGGAAAAATCAGAACTAAAGCCATGTTCAAAATTAATCTGGAGTTATGGAAGCAAATATTCATTACCCTGCAGAAGGAATTTTCAGTCTGAAAAATGTCTTCAGACTTGGGGGGTTTTTTGAATTATGAAGTCGTGATATTTCCCTGGATGCAACAAGTTTGTTTGGTTATTTCTGTTTCAGCTGTCTGAAATTATTGATGAAATTGTTGTTGGCTTATCTTTTTATGACGTGCATGTTTGTGTTCCTTAGATAAATGGGAAGCCCCTGCAGTACATTTTTCCTCATACAAGGCTCAAACTACTGAGAGATCCAAAGGACCACACAGTTTCAGGTAAAAAACTCTACCAGACATGATAGTTAATTTGATTAGCATGAATTATACAAAATATTTCCAGTATTAAAAATAGTTCCTGTGTCTGTGCTGCAGGAAATTCAGTGGACATCCTAAATCTTGCTCATTGGCTATAACAGAAAGCATCAGTGCATAAAAAAGGTCACGACATCTGTTCATGATATATAATCTATACAGATGTTAAATACAGAGGAAAATCTGTCATGTTATCCGTATGAACAGTCTGTTTTGCTGTTGCCTTTTATGTAACTCTATATTCTCTGCATGAGTTCTTATAAAATAAGCTTGTGTAGGTGTTCAACATGTACAGAACTGAGAATTTTATTATTTATGTTCTGGAACTCTACCCCTCCCCCCCATAGAGGGGGTTAGCAGAACAATCAGATCCCATTTTTCTGTGATATCTTCACATGGAGACATTTACCAAAAGATTTTTGGTTTATTCTCTTTTTCCCTATCACTGACACAAATGTTCATGTAAGTCAGAGTCTGTTTGCCACAGAGATGAAAGTGGCAGAGGTGATACTCATTCACCTCCCAGGCTGAGAGCTGGAACACAGTGTGATATTTTCGTGTGTCAAACTGTAAAAGGCTGCCAGTTACAAGACCTGGCACAGGTAAGGACTGTCTGTCTGAGCTTTTGGAATTGCACTCTATCTCACTTCTAATACTGATATGGAACTCAAAGTTATTTTAATACTCTGGTTTTGTTCTTCCAGAGGTAGGTGCTTTAAGCAGTTTTGTCATGAAACCAACAGACTTTCTTTTAACTTGCTTAAAAAATCCTAACAGTGTGTGTCAAACTCTGTTTCTGCACAGAAGTAATTACCGACTGCCAGCCCTGGTGTTCCCTCAAGCATTAAGTAGAAAGTGGCATGAACTTACTTAAATTGCTAAATATTGTTTTCACAGGGTTTCTGGCAGTAAAGTCTTGATAATTTCCATCCTCAGTATCCACCTCGTATTTAGGGTGTTAAATGAATGTTCTGTATGTATTATGAGATATTTTCTTGTTAGTCAGCGTAACACCCACTGATGATTTCAGGCTACAGAAAGACCCCTCCACCCACACAGCACAGTCTGAAAGAAGCTGCCAGCTCTGCTGTGTGTCAGCCTGAGCTGCTCCAGGCCTTCCCTGTCCACAGGAGCTCCTTGGCATCCTTGCAGGGATCTTTGCCCTGCAGGCTGATGAGTAATGCTGTGATTCAAGCTGCTCTCTTACTCAAAAATAAGTGGAATTACAACCACACAACTCTAAAGCTCATGATTTAGTGTTGCTGAAGCCTGCTCTCCTATGTAAAATTACTTACCCTTACATGGTGGGAAATGCCTATTCCAAATTCTCAACTAACTCTCATGCTGGCAATCACAGCTACACATTGTGCATCAAGGAAAATGCCTTGTGAGCAGTGATGGGAAAAAGGCATCTCATTTACTAATGCCCTGCACGACCGAGGTCACACAGGATCAATAGTTTACTCAGTGTCCTGTTAAGGCTATATAGCCCACACTGGGATAGTGCTATATAATATCGTGTTTAAATTCTCATTGGAGAAAGCAAGCTTGGCTCTGTCTACAAGCTGCAGTCATGCATTTGTGTTTTGGTACATGCTTGGGGACCTGCACAGACATATTTCTATATAATGTACACATAGATTTCTCTACAAATATTTAAAGTCTCAAATGCAAGTTGTACAGAAAAGAGCCAAAAGTAGAACAGGGTGGCCCTGAATTGGTTGTAGTTTTCACTCCTTATACATCTTTGAAGTACCATAACTCTTTGACTATGTACCTCCCTTCCTTCCCTTCTCTCAAGTGTCTGAATAATTTAAGTAACTCTTTCATGAAAACTC
Organism: Rhipidura dahli; assembly: GCA_013399225.1. Lineage (NCBI taxonomy): Eukaryota > Metazoa > Chordata > Aves > Passeriformes > Rhipiduridae > Rhipidura > Rhipidura dahli. The sequence goes on from VXAC01007842.1 coordinate 327,443, forward strand.
TCTTCAAATGTGCAGTGCTTTATGCTTAGCCTTCAGCTTTCCAAATGACTTCTCCCAGAGATACACACATGGTTTTAAAAAAATTAATTTTGATTAAACATTATCTGCAAACCAGTAGTAAGCATCTATGTTTATTAATCAGACAATGACTGTTAACCAGAGGAAGACGTAGAAGTCTATTATGCAGCAAAAGTTACTTTAAATTTTGGTAAATTAAACAATAAATACTTTTATACCATCACAACTATCTTACTACAAGAGTTTTGGATATTCATCAAGATTCCATGTTTGATTGCTTCACTGGCTGGTTTCTTTCTCTTTGTTTTTATTTCTTCCCTGTCTCTTCCTGCTCTTCTTTTCTCCCTGCCCTTCTTTCTTATCAAAAGTACCAAAATGAGGAGTTGACTCATTTTGTTGGCCTTTATACTTGTTGCATAAACACAGGAAAAGTGTGTGTTAAAAACCACAACCCTCAGCAAAGTTCATGTGAGGAGTTGGATCTTTCCAAGAGAACAAACAGTCACTGTTAAGACCACCCTTTCAGCAGCATCTTCAGCTGTACTTTTGTGTTGCTGGATTCTTACAGACCAGCTGGCCCGTGGTCCTGGGTGACCACAACAGCATATGGACCATCTACTGTCTCCTATTTCCTCACAGTATGTACAAAACATCCTCTTGGCTGTGCACAAAAGCCTCTCCTATGTGATCATTTTTTGCCCTTGCAAGAGCATTTTCTACTGATGTTTTAAATTATCAGTGTGCAATTTGCTCAGTGCTGCAGCAGGAGCTGCCTGGGAAGGTGCCTGAGACTGACAGGTTCTCCTCTCAGGGAATTAATGAACTCATCTTCAGTGTACAATTAGTGTGTCTGATCTGGAGTGTGCCCAGCAAGAGTTACATAGGGAGCTGTCCCAAACTGTGCACAATTCCCACTTGGAGAATTCCTGTAACTGTTGACCAGCTGCTTTGTTGGGAGACTGGCCAGTGCTTCAGTCAATTATCTCTTCTCACTGGAGTTCTTGGGCCAGCCTGGGCATTAATGATTCAGTGTGCTGGGTCAGCCCAGATAACCAACTCTACCACAGCAGCTGTAACTGTAGGACAAACTTGAATTTCCTAATATCTCCATTGTAATTTGAATTCCACAGGTCTCGCGACAATCTTTCCACAGTAGAAGTTACTGCCTATTATGAATCCAAAAATTGTCATACTCTGAATATCAATAATAAGTAGTCCCAAATATCTTAAAATTCAGAGTTTTTCACTACATATTATGTGCACACGCATTGCTTTATTTGCTTTCCTGATTAATGAAAGCTGACTCTGAGGTACAGATGCCTTTGATGCCTCTTACATAACCTGGCATAATTTTGCACACAGAAGAATATAATGTGAATTTTGGCATGTGAATGAGTATTTAAGGATTGAGGAACAGAGCCAAAATTGTGATGGCAAGAGAATAGCAGTGTTGAATGAAAAATAAATGTATACTTGCTCACTAGCCTCTCTCTTGAAGACTTTTTTTCTTTATTATACACCATAATCTAGAGCACACAGATCTACTTTTCAAGATATGCAGTGTCCCCTCCTCAGACAATGCTGAGAAGTGTGAAGGAATTTCCAAGCATTTACTCTTTAAAGACTGATTAATCATTTGCAATTAAAAACAGAAAAAGAAAATGAAGAATTGGCATCATGGTTATGCTGAGGTGCCAAAGCAATGACAGCAGAGATCAGTGCATGATAATACAGCAGTGTTTAACTCATTGTTTGTTTTCATTGAGAGTCCCTTGCTCCTTTTGGATCCTTTAGTAGAGCAGCATAAGCACTGTTTTACACAGCCAGAATTTTCTCTTCTGCTTTTTATCACACCATCATTATATTTGGAAAAGTGAATTAAGGATATGGCTATTGAAGGTAATGAAAGCCCTGGCAATGCCTTTGGAAATGTTGCAAAGATAACTTACATTGTGTTATTCCTGATCAGGAAGTTGTTTAGGCACACTCGGGGGGGAAAATCCAACGAGGCAGACACATCTCAGTACATCTGTAGGTACAGTGAGTGCCTTAGTCAAAGGTAATTTTTACTCCTTTACCTCACACAGGCTGAGTCAGAAGTAATTCTTTCTTTTTGAAAGGAGGCATGTTCTGTGTTTCCAGGAAAAAAAAAATGTACCCTTGAGCAGCCAGACTGTCTGTGTTGGGGACAGTCCCTGTCCTCTTCAATTCTGGTGGGAAAAAAAAAAAAAAAAGAAAAAAAGAAAGAGGCAGAGAAACGATTCAGAAAAATCTGCAAACTTTGTAATGGTGTAAAGAAGTGAATTAGATGGTGGGCAGAAGACTGCATGCCTAATCTCCACCTCAGCAGTGATGTCAGTGAAACTGCAAGGAGAATGACAGGGTAGCTGTAATGCTGTACACACATCAGACATGCCTCACACTCTCTGTCAGGATTGCTAATTCCTGCTAACAACACTACACTTCCGCAGTGTGCCAGCTCATGCACAGATAGAGAGGAAGGGAATTCAGGGAGTTTTCCTGTATCGAGACTCACTGCTGTAGTTGGTCTCTAAGTAAACAACCCTATATATTTAGGATTCTTTCACCTGCAAGTTCAGCAAAATTAGTTCTTACAGCAAAATACTAAAGTTCAATGAATATGTGATTACTATTCAATTAAAACCATGTTAAACATAGTCACAGCCTGTGTTAAATGTGAGAAGTCAGAGTGAGAACTGCAACCCACCTCCTATCCTCATATTCTTAGAGGATTACTTATCCCACTTCTTTCATTTAATGTTGTGAAGAACTGAGATAATACTTGCACAAAAAAGCAACACCCTCCTCTTGTATTCCCTTGTCACTGGGGAAGGACTTGATCCCTAATTAATGGCCATCATTCCCTCAAACACTCACTCCTTAGCACATATCACAGAAGTTAAAACCCATTAACAGAAAGGGACTGAGCTGTTACAGTCAGGCTACATCAGAGATTTTCCTGGGAAGTCACACAGTAGTAAATGAGGACAGGGCTGGAAATAAAAGGAAAGAGAGATGTCTGGTTTTGTCTTAACATCAATTTTAGAAAGAACTCAGTACCATTGAACTTTCTAAATAAAAACAAACAAAAAACCAGATTCTTCTGTGTGTGAGAAACACTTCGTAGAGATACAGACCATATATTCCATATTTATGTTTCTTGTCTCCAAATAATTTTAATTTGGAAAGCACTAGCATGTGTATTTAAAATACTTTCCATGAAATCTTCTTGGCAGCTCAGTTTTTTATGCATTTTTCAGCATATGAACATTTGTTGAAGATCTTGAGTGGAGGTAACTTAGAGGGCAATGTGTCTGCTGGCTATAAAGGTTTAATTTGCTTTCATAACTGTCATGCAGAAAAGGCTGCAGAAACAGATCACTGCACCACTGAATGTTAGAGTTCAGTCAGGCCCCCAGATTTCCATGGAGGTTCAGATGTCAGTCAGTGGCATCTATTGAGCCATTGGTGTCTATCAGGAACCACAGATGAAACTCAGTGCCTATAAGGGATTTTATAGATTTAAAGGTACTGTCTACCACAGATGACACCACAGATTCTGATGTGACAGGTCATACAAAAAGAAGAGACCTTTATCTCCTTTTCAAGTAGATGTGATAAATGCTTCAAGATGCTAATTCATAAAACACTTTATAATCATTTAGGATGATAACCAGGGTGCAAATCATCATGAAACAGATTTGCAGCTGATATAAATCAATGCTGTGCTATTAAAACAACTGCAATATATCTGAATTTCATCAGCTCATGATTTGATTTCATGTGTATTTTATACCTTAATTGCCAATGGCCAAGAAATGCAATAGCTGAGTAGGTATAATCATGTTTCTAGGAAACAACTTCATTTAAGCTAATTTTTTCAGAAGCACCAAAACAATTCTCCTGAGGACAATCTTAGGAATGTTGTACTTATATAGACAACCAACCTCTGATATGGATCATCATGTTATATATTCCTGAGAATTGCATAAGAATAGCAATGCAAATAAAAATTCAGCTTGGATTTCATTATACACATTATTCTTCCTGCTGTTTTTTAAGTTCCTGTGTTAACTTGTTTTTGTTTGCTTTGTTATGTTTCCTTTATCTCTGTTCTCCAGACTTTGGAGATTGCTTTATCACAACTACAATGTCTAAATAAATAGCTTGCATTTCTTCATGGTAGTATTAACTCTGACCTCTCCAAGAGAAGTCACTGATGGCTGTTTTCTGTGTTTGAGCCTTCTGTTCCATACAGACAATGGAACAGGGTGTAAAACTGTTCCAGCAGATAAGGGCCTACCAGAACCTAGCATATGTCTGGTCTAGATAAGGCTGGAGGAGGAATGAGGAGATAATGTCTAGTAAATGTACACAAGAGAAAGGTATGTTCTGTCTCTACTTGAAGCCAAATAGCATTGAAAGGCTTCATATTGTTTGATTTGATGAATATGCTCTCATTACATGGTACACTGGCACATTACAAAATCTTTCATGCCTAATGTCTCATTTTAATGCTTTCTCCCCGTGCATTTTCTACCGTTGGACCTCCTTGCCCAAAAAAAAATCACCCCTGTGCTTCTTTGCCATAATTCACATTCTGGTTTTGTTCTGGTTTTGGGGGGTTTTTGTATTATTAGAAAGTGATAAAAAATGTATTTGGACAAGCCTGTGCATTAGCTCCTGGATCTGAAACACAACACATAATCTCTATTTTGAGATTCAAGCATATCTGCCATTTCAAACTCCACAGAGATAGGTGTTGTAGCCCTGCATTTTGAAGTTTAAGCCCATTTCAACTCTTCCCATTTACTTCTGTATAGTTCCAACTTCAAAGCACACAAAATCCAAAGGTGTTAAGATGACCATGGGTTTACATAAATAGTGAGTTTCAGCTACCATTTTGAAGGATATACTTTAAGGCTCTTAGAAATCAAAATCAGTAGCATTTTTTTAATACCTTTCTTATAAATTGGGTCACCTAAAAGTCCATTAAAAATTCATAGAGCTCTGTTTCTAACTGTGACAAAAGTCAGATTGCTGCTGACTTACAGTTTCCTATGCCAATTTGCACAAACGCATGTGTGATTACTGAAAATCTGTTGTACATTCTAATTGCTTCTTTACTTCCCTTGTTCATATAATTAGACAGACAAATGGTTTCATACTTACAAAAATTAGCCCAGAGGAAATATTTGCTTGAGTTAACACATGAACAATGTTTGCACAGAGCTTCTGGGCCACGTGACAGCATTCTCCTGCATGTGTTGAAGCTGTTGCTGCCACATAGGACCTATATAATGATTAAACATAATCAATCCTTGCCTTTGCTGCTGGAATGCTATTTACTTTCATGAGAGGAAACATCCCTGGAAAATTAATTTTCACTTTTTGAATAAAATCAGGACTACCAACCCCAGCAAAAGCGTGCTGTTGAGTTGTTTAGTTTTCCTTTGTTCTTTTTTTCTTTCTTTCCTTTAACCTTTAACTTATGTAAGGGGTTATCAGCATTTATTTGGAAGGGCTAGTCTAGTAATTGCTTCAATGCTGAAATAGTTCCAGGAAGTCTAGGCTGTTTACACTTTAATGGCTATAATGGAGCTGCTCAGCAAAGCAGTGAAAAGATGGTAAGAATCCATGATCTTCCCTGTGACCTGAGAGCAACAGCAGCAGATCGCCAACAGTCTGATCTTTATTATCTCCATAAGGGACAAAAAAGACTAAACTGTAATTGCAGAGCTCAGGTTATGGTCAGCATATTCCAGCAAAGTAAATTACAGTCTTTCTGCTGTGCTGCTACTGTGACACAATGAAGTATACAAGGAGATAGGATTTCATAGTGTCTGAGACCCATCGAGCTACAGAAGTTCAGAATAAATAAATCTAAAGGGACAGAAAGTACCTCATGGTGGAAATAAGGAACAAAGGACAATGAATTTTGAAAACACATTTACAGTGATGCTTGCCAGGTCACCAGTGACAGAATTTATTAGTGTCAGGTTGTTGGTTACTGACCCTATATAATTTATATATGTGTATGTATGTATGCATATATATATATGGAAAAAAATATATATGTATGCATATAATGAATATGCATTACTGAAATAGCGTGTGGTGTGTAGGAGGATATGAAATGACTGTGAAATGTCCCTTTGAAAGTCACAGAGTTGGTTAATTGCTAGAAAAAAAAAAGACCATTCGATATTTTTCCTTCAAGTATGGTTTTCTCACAGAAATAACTGTGCGGTTATTAAGCACTTGAAATCTTTGCTAGCATGGAATAGAATAGAATTAGAATAGAATAGAATGCAATACAATACAATGCAATATAATGCAACACTATGCAATACAAAATACAGTATTTCAATCAGAAGATACCTACAAAAATCAAATAGTCCAGCTACTGACCAATCCAGGGTGGAACGAAAATAAAAGCATTGTTCAAAAGCCTCTTAGACCCTGACAGGCTTTGACCACCTCTCAAGGAGGCCTGTTCCTCTTTTTGACCACCTTCTCAGTCTAAACCTCCCCTGGTACAGCTTGAATTATTCCCACAAGTTCTGTTACTGGATACCAGGGAAAGAACTCAGCAGTTCCCTCTCTACTCCCCTGCCTCAGAAAACTGTGGAGAGTAATGAGGTTGCTTCTCACAGCCTTTTCTCAAAACTTGACAAACCCAAAGTCCTCAGAATCTCCTCACAGGACATTCCTTCCAGCCCTTTCACCAGCATTGTTTCCCTCCTTTGGACACATTCAAGGACCTTGACAATCCTTCTCAAATAGTGGGGCCCTGACCTGTGCATGGTACTCAAGGTGGGGCTGCTCTGGTGCTGAACACAGTGGGACTATCACCTTTTTTGACTGGCTGGTGATGCTGTGNAAGCATTCTAAAAAGGATTGCATCTTAAATGTGTAAAATTCTCTTTGAAGTGATGTTTTCCTGAAGACATTTTCTATGGAAATCAATACTTATAATTCAGAAAGGTGCCCTCTCCTATTTAAATCACAATAATTTCCTTTCTGATGGTTAACTGGTCCTGTGTCTTCTAAAGGAAACAGTAGTTCGTCAATCTGAAAATCTAAATGAGAAAGATGAATGTCTGGTTATATCAAAATAGCCTGAGAGATGAAAATTAAGACTCAAAAATTAAAAAAAAAAAANCACCCAGGGTGGGGTTTGTCCCCTTGGCTGCTGCTGCTGAGGCACATTGAGCTGCTGATGACAGCACCCCCAGATCCCTCTCTGGGTTATAGACACTGCTGTCCCCACTATACTTGTGCCCAGTGTCATAGGTACAGGATCCAGCATTTCCACCTGTTAAATTTCATCCATTAATCATAGCCCAGTGATCCAATCTCTCTGTCTAGATTCCTCTGAAAGGCCTCTTGTCCATCCAGGGAGTCAGCAGCACTTACCAGTTTTAGTCATGAGCAAATGTGCTAATGGTGCATTCAGTTCCTGCATCAGGACTCCTGTCACACATTGAACAAACCTGACCTAGAATTGATCCCCGAGGAGCACTGCTGATGTCCAGTCCCCAGACAGATGTCATTCCACTCACTACACCCCCTTTAGCTCTGCCCTTCAGGCAGTTCTTCTCCAGGAACAGTGTGAACCCACTCATCCCACAGCTGGACAGCTCGTCCATAAGGATGCTGTGAGAGCCAGCATCAAAAGGCATAGTAAAATCCAGAAAAACTGCAACCAGCACCTTCCTGTCAGCCACTGGGCAGGTGACCTAGAGCTTCAAGGTCTGATTGTTCTTATGGTCAGCTGTATAAATCAGTGGCTTACAAGCTAACTGTAGTGATTTAGTATCCATTTTTTTGTTAGTTTATCAAAGTATAAAAGCAATTTAGTTGCATGATCAACCTTGTCAAACTTTAGCATGATATATTTTATTATATATTTTATTATATATTTTATTATATATTTTGGGGTGGGGTAGGGGTTTTGTTGTTGTTGTTGTTGTTGGGGTTTTTT
>VXAC01007842.1:335730-375433 GCA_013399225.1 Rhipidura dahli
AAAAAAAAAAACAAAAAAAAACCAACAACAAATCTACAGAAACAAAAGGAAAGGAGATCTGAGAAAATATATGAGTATTTAAACTATCTGCATTCAAGGTTATAAATACAACAAGACCCAAGCAATATTTCTTTGTCAGCCAGAACAGATCAGTTAGAGCTCATTGGGCAAAAAGTAGCTCATTCATTCTGACTAGCAGGAATGAATGTTTTGTAGCTAACCTTAATTTAAATTTAAACATATTTCTAGTAGTGTTTTTCCAACAAACACATACACTCATCCACTCCTGTGATTGTCCCTTAGCAAGCATGCCTCTACTTAATACATAATGTCAGTCATACATTTGGCTCTAAAACCTGCAAATATAGAACTAAAAGGCCTTTCAAAGGGTCTAGCAATAAAAATCTTCACATTTTAGCATGGAAAGTACTTTATTAGCAGTAATATGGAAAAAACTTTGCTAAAACTAGCCAAGGTTTTCAGTTCCCTCTCATAGATATCCATGCAAATGCCACTGAAATTAAGTATATGCTCATTTATATGACAAACTACTTCTCTGCCATTCTGTCACAAATAAGCTATGGGAGGTAGAGATTCTAGTACTGTGTATCACGATAAAATCCTGACTCCAAGGTGTTCCTCCTGTCTGTGATGAAAAGCAGCCAGTCCTACAGATGTATTGAAAATTCCATGTGTTGACTATGTGAGTTAAGATACTGTGTCCTTGTTTGGGTGTTGTATACTAAAAATAGTTGTTTATTGGATTTGCTGAACTTAATCGTTACCAGTTGTGAGCTTCAGATCTATAAAAATATTAATGACTCTTTCCATACTGCTTGATCAGAAGTTCTCTGTGCAGAGCAGCCCACATGAATTTCTAAGTCCTCAGAATGGACTTACATTTAAATGCTTTTATAGATGTACACATTCACTTTATGCAATTAGGTACTTACTTTTTAAAAACTGTTATTTTCTAATTTTATAAAGGACATTTACACTCATCCATAGAATGGGGGTTTTTGCTTTCCCTATCATATTAGGAAAAACAAATTTTACCAGTGCAAAATTTCATATTTTCACTGAAATAAGGTAATTAACTTAAAATATTAATGTAGTTTGTTCCAATTAAACTGAAAAACCATTCTCCTCAAAAAAATTGTTTGGCAAATGTCTAATTATGAGGAAAAGCTGAGTCAAAAAGAATATAGATTTAGCTAAACTGGGATGGAAAAACTAGTGGAAACGTTTTTTGTCAGAAACACAATGTGGTAATCTTGCTTCTGAGACAAACTCAGGGCTGACTTAAAAAAGTCTAATAGCATTATGAGGAAAGGCCTTAATTTAAAAAGGTAAAGCTTTGCAAAGAGGTGGTCTGGTGACCTTCCTACAGCTGATTAGTCTAATCACTCAGCAGGTTTGGCTTATGAAATTAACAAATTGAAATATAATGATTTAGACATTACAGTAAATGTGGATAAAAGCCTTTATATTCCCAGATCAAAGTGTGAATCATCTCATATAGGAAGCTGTTTTTTTTTTAAAAAAGAAGCAAGATAACATGAGAAAATTGCAATGCATAAGATGTGCTTTATGAGACTATATTTTACTCTCATTATTTTGTACATAAGGGATGTTAGTGATCTGCTTCTCTCCAGCTAAAATAATGAGTGCCAAAAATGTTCTTATCTCTGTACTTTTGTAAAAAGGGAAAAAAATATGTGATTTAATGATACTTTGCACAGAATTATTGTGTGCTTTTCCAATTCTTAATTTGCACATCCTTTGATGTAAGAGATGTCAATTAAAAGCAAATATTTAAGAAAAATAACAGCATCTGCCAAGCATAAATTTGTGTAAATGTACACACTTTGCTGTTTAAAAGAGCAAGCTCGAGGATCTCTGTTGATGTATCCATAATTATGTCATTCTAAAAGCTCAACTATTATAATTTCTCAACTAAATTGCATGCATGTTGTAGGTATAAGATTAAACTTTCCTTTGAATCCACACTTCACGTGGATTTCTAGAAATTTAATTCAATTTATTAATACTGCAAACAGATCATCAGAAGAAGACAGGATTAGCTTCAATGTAATTTTTAGTGACTCAGTTGTTTGTGTTATGTCAGTCACACAGTAGATGTTCAAGAAGATCTTCCCAAAGTTAAGTCTTTAGAAGAGCAACATATTTGACTGCAGTTAACCCGGTTCTTACAACCACAGCCAGAAGTTATTTGGGACATTTTCAGTAACCTCTAATGACTTGTTCTCCTCTTTCTTTCCAGTGAATTATTCATTGCTTCATCTTGGTTCAAAATTTTCTCTTTCTTTTGATCACAGGCAATGGACTGGGAATCCGAGTTGTAGGTGGGAAAGAAATTCCAGGAAGCAGTGGGGAAATTGGAGCTTACATTGCCAAGATCTTGCCTGGGGGTAATGCAGAGCAGACAGGGAAGCTTATAGAAGGTAAGAAAAATGCATTATTAAAAAATGGGGCCATAGGACTGCTGGGAGTTGGTTAGAATTATTTGTCACACGCATTTTCTCTTGTGCAAGGATAGAGGGCTGAACCTCCACAACACTTAAAGCAGAAAGGCCTGATAGAAAGCTATTTTATAACTTCTGTGGCCAAAGAGAGTTGCCATGATGAGCATTATTATGGCATGTCTTCATTTATATGTGCCAACATGCTGTCTTCATGGTCATATATCATCAGCATGTATTATGGACGTGCTGTTTTGAAGATGTTTAACCTGTCTTGATCATCTAAGTACCCATGTTTGAAATTACTTGCATTTCTTAGTTGCACGGATAAAACAGATCCAGATGTCTCCCAGATACATGCACCAAGTTTTTTTTCTTAGTTCCCTAAAGTCATAACTAATGTCAGTTTTCCAGTTTAAGGTAACCATCCAACCTACCCCAACAGGCAACAAAGAGGCATCCACAGAAAAGAAACAATTATTTAATCTAACTTAGATTTCTGTTTTGAGATTTGAAAGGTTCTTCCTCACTTAATTGGTTTTAAGAAAACTGCATTAAACTTCACATCATCCTTTAGGCAACCAAAGCTAGGTAGAATGAATTTGTCTTCATTATCAATGCATTTTCTAGAATTATTGCAATGTGATCATGATCTGTCTAATAATTTATTCATATGATGCCATGAGTGCCACCTTCTTTTTATAACTTTCTCTTTTTATAGATATTTTCTAGTTCCCTTTTATATATGTGTATGCATGTTAAATGACAATCTACCCATGGACAAAAATAGAATACATTTGTTTCTAATTCATTCAACTTCCTTTTTTCTTAAATAAAAGCATGTATACAGGGAAAAATAACAAAAGAAGTAGGAAGAATAGCTCTCCCAGGCAGAATTCAATTCACATAGGTTTTCTGAATGGTAATCATGCAAAAAAAAGTAATTATTGAATTGAAAGCACTTTGCAGACAGAAAAGCTTAGTAAATTCATTAAAAAATGTACTTACAAGGAACAGTTTAATTATGCTGTGGGCATTACAAAACAGTGTCACCTGCATTCACCCTGCAGCTTTTTTACATCCTTGGTGTTTTCTTTGCCAATATTTTAATGATATACAAAAAAGACCACCAAAAAAAACCCACACAAACCCCAATGCTAATGAAATTATGTATAAACAGAAATATATTTATTTTTGGCCTATAGACTTGATTCTGATATTCATATTTAATGGGTAGAATTTCACTCATCAAGTGAGAGAATAGTGTTATTTTTGTGCATGAATGATGAAAGAATTGACCTTAATTTTGTGTGTTTTGAAGCAAGTATTTGTTTTGGCTCCCTCTATACAAATAAGCAGGTCTTTCATAACTGTGCTAGATCACGCATGCATTGTTTCAGTACCAAGCAAGTAAAGAGGAAAATGTGATTATTCAACATTTCCCCAAGACTGGACATTTTGAGAAAGAGAATGAGCAGTTACAGCTTGGAATTATCTGTGGTCTTTTGGTTTATTTTGCTAGGAACTTTTCTGGAAATTGAGGTTTAAAAAAGTTCTTTACTCACCATATAGGTTCTTCTCAGCAGTGATCAAGAACATCTTGGATTTTCAATAACTTCAGGAAAAACCTGACATAGAAATTTACTTTTAATCTGTTCACATGATCTATTTTGAAGATTTATTCCTATTTTATAGGAAGATGAATATGACAGTAAAATATTTATTCCTTTGTTTCATTCTCCCATCATATGTTCAGTGATGTTTCTGATCCAACCTGTATTAAAGTATCTTAGACTTGGGTATGTTGGCATAAATCAACTCCATCAAAATCCCTATATTTCATCTGTTGAATTTGTCCACACAATGTCTCAGAATATGTTTTTGTATTGATGTGTCAAACGTTCTGTTAGAGAAGAAATTCTTCCTGCAGAATGCATTTTTTCTATGATATACAAGACACTTTCATTTACCTTTACGTCTTGCCTTTCTATATAGTTTACTTTTTATGTTATTTTAGATAGTTGTCAAGATCAACAAAGAATATTTTGCTACTTCAGTGTAAGCTGTGGTTGGCTTAGTGGAAATATGGCTGGTGCCCATTTAACCTCTAACCTTCCGAAGTGCTAAAAACCACTGAGGTCTTCAATCATTCTCATACTGATCTGGGTAAATCCAGCCAGGCTGCTAATGTTACCAACGTGGCTGATATTGTTATCTCCAGAAATAGAGGCTGGCCTTCTTTTCTTTTTCAAGTTATTTGCTGTCTTTCCCACCACAGAGAGAAAACATAAAGAAAACTTTGTTTGTCGTTATCTATAAATGCAATTACTTTTTTTTTAAATGTAGTAATCATGAGTCACTTTTCCTGATGAAATGCTGTGACCACAAGTTAGACTATATACCAAGTCATCAAGTAAACACATACTAATGTCATTGCAAGTTAGTGTCTCGACTCATTAGCCTTTCTAAGAAAATGAATCACTGTGAAAAATCCCATCAACTTAATTAATTCCTCTAATGCTAAAAACACAGGGTCAGGTCTGAAAATCCTACTAATAACATAAGAAACAAGGATGGATTTACTGTGATTATGAAGGAAGACAAACTCCTACCTGCTCTCTGTATGACTGCATATAAAGAAATGACACACAGATAGCATTCCTATCCTTAGGGAATAACATTAAATTTTTGTCTATTAAAAAGCTTTGGAGGAGTCTTAGTGCTGAAAATTTTATTTATAGTTCTGACTGGCAAATACCAGTCTTCTCGGTTCTCTCACCTTGAATTGCTTTCAAATGTCAAAAATATCTCTGATTCATCACTCATTGGCGTAACAAAAACTGGAGGTGGAAGGCTCGTTCCACCGAGCTCATCAAGTGCAAGGACTGTGTCAATTTGATAGATGTGTCTGTGCTCCCCCTCGTGTTGACAGAAACAGTTCAGTTATATTCCAACTGAAAAATCTACTGAGTGAGTGGCATTTCAGCCAGCATTTTTCAGAAACAGAAGAACATACAGCAAAGAGCACAAATGAAATGCTTATGTGCGTTACCTACTCTTACAAATTTGCTGGATGCCCTCAGCATTCCTGTTTTCTTGTTGGACCATTTCAATAGGCTGAGTGGAGAGCCTGGGAACTGAGGAACAACAGGTGTCTTTGTTGGAAGTTTCTGATCAGCCAGACAGTCTGTGTTGCAATGGTTCGGTCATCTGAGATGAAGATACTCCTTGACTTTCCAGTCTCCTTGAAATTCTAGTACACTAGCATGGTCTAAAAGCTAATGGTGAACTTGATTTGTGGTTGTCTCAATGCCTTTGCTTATACTCCACTCAACAGCAACCCTGATGCTGGTCAGACTTCTATCAACTTCTTCTGAGCCCTTTTGTGTGCATGTATATTTTTAATATGTATGCACCATTTAAATGATGTCTTCTTAGGTTTAAAAACAGGAAAAACATAGTGAAGATATATATATAGTGAAGACAAAAACTCTTATTTTGAAACATACTGAAATAGAACCTCCAGTTTCTCTCTAATAGCAAATATAATAATGTAAGATTTCTAGCATAATTTGGAGGGATGCCACCTAACTTGTGAGTCACAGAACTTCACTGTAAAATATTAGAATATAAAAAGTCAATGCTAGCAAAGAGACATGCTACTGAGTTTAATTCAGTTGAATTTTGTGTTTAATAATTTAATAAAAATATTTGTGGTACAGAGAGATTTTAAACTTCCCCATCCTGAATCCGGTTCAATAATATTATAAGAAAAACTGCCTGATGGATGTACTGAAAGACAGTGACACCTGTTAAAGCTGCTAAGTAGGTCAGAGAGGAGAAAATGCACTTCTGTTGGAGAGTTCCATCTTAGTTAATGGTGACCTCCCCTCATTCCAATCCTTCAGCACTTGTTTTGATCGAGATTAAAAATTAATCTTCTCAGGATGCAGGAAACATTGCTCCTGAAAATACTGTGAGGGTCCTCTCAAAGCCACCTGCCTTCAAGAGTAGGTAAAGGCACATCCAATGTCCTCAGCATCCAAGTCTAAATATTGACAATAAGTTCTTAAATGTACTCAGCACCTTTTAGACTTTGATTGACCTGCTAAGAAACAGATGGTCAATTTCTCCAAATTGGTTGGTTGCCTTTAATTGTGCTGAAAGTTCCCCAGGCCACATGGCTGGTTCCCCTCAGGAGAGTATTTTGAATGAGTGGGTCTTTGGGAATGCCAGACCTCTCTTTCATCTTTAGAAAACTGCAATCTCAGAACTTTCAGATGCCTTCAGGAAATAAAAATGAGGTCTCCCTATTTCCTCTTATCCCTATTTATTCATGTTTCTTTTCCCCTCATCTATAAAGTCTCACATATTCTTACACATTCAATTTTCTTCTGTTAGAAGACTTTTGATGCACAGTTCACTCTCTCTAATGCCCTAATACAGGGTCAAATAACACTAGAATCGTTCCTCAGATTGAGGCTTAGAGCCTTTCTTTGGACTGCCATGTGATGGCACAGCTTTTGACCTCTTGGTCCACAGACCATGGCCACAGTGTCAATGAGAATACTTTCTCACAAATCTGGAGCCAGTCAGGAGAACATGTTCACTGCTTGTTGCCAAGCAGCTTTCCACACCAAACTGATGTGCCAGATGAAGAGGGTGTGCCAAGCCACATGCTGGCAAAAGAGGGCCACATCTAGACCTATGCAAAGTGATTTCCATCCAAAGTGAAATATGATAGGGGAAAGGAGAAAACAGCTGTTTGGATTACCTCCATCAGAGAGCAGCCTATCTCCCCGCCTTCAGTTCACAAAAGAAAGAGGCAGACCCAGGAAGCCCTGACAGAATCCTGCCTTAACCAGAATGCTCTACAGCTGTCACCCATGCTGGGGACTTTGCCTTCTGACCTGGTTCACTTCAAGCATCCCAAAGCCTCAGGCTTCTTAAAGGAAGAATGTATACTGAGGGATTCTGCAAAGGCAGAGAAGAAAAAGTCAGGACTCAGTGGGACTCTTATCTATATGCGTCCAAGTATGGTTAGTACAGCTCTTCATTATTTCCAGAACAGGCAGATAATCAAAATGAAAATTATGATAAAGGCATAAGGAGTTATATATGATGATAAAGAGAGCAGCTGCATTATTAGGTGAAAATCTACTACAAAATACCAGTCAGATGACCACCCAGAAATGAGACTGAAATATGAGAGACTAAGAAATATGAGAGACTTTGGTAGCAATTTTGAGTCTAGGAAGGCTGCAAATGGAAGCTGAAAGACAGCTAACATGTTCATGGTGTGTAAGCAATCCTTCATGCACACAGTCTGCATTAACTGGAGAAAGAGAGTATGTATACTATCTACAGTCTTTCTCCGAGGAGAATGTAAATAAGGCCAACAAGAAAATTAGAGAGGAGATGGCCAGTGTGGGGACATGATTAACTGTGCTTTGGTTGTCTAGTATAAAAAAGATGAATCTGGCCATAAGCAATACTGGGTAGAGGCTGGTGGAATATTAGAATCATTGTTTAATCTTTAAAGATTTTCCTGAAGTCTGGGCAATGACGTCTTTGAATACAGGTATCTTTCTCACTCCTCCAGTTAAAGGTGCCAACTAGGTAGCTTCCAGAATCTGTTTCACTTCAGCCACGCCCTGGGGATATGTCCCTGCATGTGTTCTCAGATTATAAGTTTTCAATCATAACTTTTCAAATTTTTAAGTCCTTGTCATCTTAAAACATGTTATTTACTGACCTTGGAGACACATGATTTCTTTCAAGTCCTCTCAGAAGGACAGTGGGATGCAACTGGATTACTGACCAGTCCATGAAAACTTTATAAAGAAAACGTTAACCATTTTTCTAGAAGTTGTTTAAAACACTTTTGAGCTGCCTTGAGTAGCACCAAGTGCTGAAAAGCAAGGCCAGACTGTTTCAGAAAGTCTTTTGCAAAGGCAGAACAGGTGTAATGGCTGTCCACCTTAGCAAAGCTATCTCCTGTCACATCACAGACATGCTTTGCATGTGGCTTGGAAAACGTGGTGTGACTGGAATGGTCATGGGCACCTAAATAGCTGGAAAACCAGAACAGAAGCAGGGAGTCGCTATCCTTCTCCCCCTACTCTTGTCACACTTCCATCTTATCCCCGAGTTATAGATGAGCACAAGAGTAACACTGGCTGATCTTTCCTCGGTCACTGGCCGGTCATTTGTTGTTGGTAAGTGTGATTGATAGGCACTAGATCTTCCTGAGTTTTATTATACTGTAGTGAGCACTGTTTGCTGTTTAGACAGCTAAAATTGGAAACATTGATTGGGTTATCACAATGAAAGGAAATTTTCCAGTCACTATGAAGTAGAGATAGTGAAGAGCCAGCATCTTTTCTTGAATTCCTCTGACAATTAGGCTTCTGGCAGAAAGTAGGCAGCATGGTGAAGCTGGAAAAGGATGAAACAAAATTAACAGGAACACAAGAAGGGAAGGAAAAATTCTCAAATACGGATCAGGTCTTAAATGAACAGTAATAATATTTCCATCCTGCACTTCCATTTTGCAGTTTATCTACTTTAATTTATTACTGCATTGGAAAAAACTTTACCTTGTTCTCTGAGTATTAGTCTTCATGATTTATTTTGCTGTCCATGCTTATTCTGCTGGACCAGAAGAGAAGAGAGCTTGCTCTCAACATATCCCCTGGGCTACAGGCTCAGATTTCTCTGTCCCAGCAGAAACTGGCTTTATCAACGACAGTGTGCATAAAATAACAGGCAGTGCCAATGTTTGGTTGTAAGCTTTGCCCTAAAGCTCTTTAGGAAGGACTTAATCTGTACAAACCCCTAAATCAGCTACAAACCTTAACTTATATAGCTGTGCTCCTCTGTATTGGTTCGAAAACAAACCAGTGGGAGATCATAAATCAGGATTAAAATTAATAGGAAAAATTAGAAATAAGTAAAATAATATAGGAAAACAGCACAGTCAAAATCAGATACAACCTGACACCCTGGTAGGGTGGTAGTAACAGTCCAAATGAAGTGATCCAGTAGAAGCAATGACCCAGTGGAAGGTCTACTCTCCAGCTGAAGGTCCGTGGTGGCTCTTGTCCTCTGGTCACCCAGCAGACAGGGCTGAGGCCAGGCAGTTCCAAGGGCAGCTTATATCCAGGTGGGAATGCCCAGCTCCCCCCTCCTGGGTGGAGCATCTCACAATAGGATGAGATAAGTCCATGAGTCACGTGGTGGTTTCTTGATGGCCCATTGTCTGTTATCAGGGGTGGGTCGTTAGCAGGTGATAACAGCTAATGGCCCACAGCTGATGGTAATAGAATACTTAAATGCATCTATTGTAAGCTAGGACGTCCTCTCATGCATGTATTTTGTTCTACCTGGTACTTCTTTTACATAGGTCACAATCAAAGGTATAGGATTATTCTTAAGTGTGGCAATAGACATTCAATATATTAAAAAAAATGCTTTAAATATTTTAAAATTAATTTTTTAAAGGAAATTAAGTTAGTAGAAAGGACACCCTGCCAAAGTATCACTTTATACATTGGAATTATCCTCCTGTCTCTTAGAAAGCAAAAAAGAAAGGCAGAAATCTTTCTCATACTGGTTTAGCCATTCCATGGCTGTCCCACCAACAGTGGTCTCAATTCCATTCTTGATGTGGCAGGAGTTGAGTTATTCTGAGAGTTTATGAGAAAGAAGTAAGATTTACCAGAAGGAATGAGAATCATTTCAGTGCTTGTGTGGCACTTATAGGAAGAACTGGAAAGTAGAAGTGGAAGTAGAAATACTTGCAGTATGAAAAATTGACTTGGAAATTTATTGGGAGCTGGTTAATATAACACTGTGCACAACTTCATTTACTAAATCTCTTTTGTGGTGGTTGAAACACACTTAGAAAATAATACTTTCCTTGCTTTGGAAAATATAGTACATTTAGTTTAAGGAGTTTTAGTTTAATCTTATGATGTCAGAATGATATAACTGGTGTTTTACAAGGATAGTTGATTAGAAAACTTCTTGTATACCTGAAATATCAGTTTCAATGAGATAAACAAGGTAATATGAGTTTGTAATGTTTCTTCCCATAATGCGATTGCTGTATATTTAATTTCCCTGCAATAAAAATCAGCACTTAAAAGAGATACTTAGAGAGTAATTTGCATCTAGGAAGTAGTTGAGCATCTGTGAAGACTGAGTTTTTAGGATCTTTTTTATTTAATCTAAAGCAGAAGGGAAAACTTAAGGTGCACTTAAAAATTTTGTAGAGCTAGGGGAAAGAAGCATTAAATATAAACATATTACAACCAGAAAAATATGGCCCCTTACATAATACGAGCTACCAATTTTTTCAGTCCTGCATTATCTTGTTATGTGCCACATAAACTACTATAGTCTATACCTTCTTTATGATCAAGAACTCTGAAGATAACCTGAACAATTAATTATTGATGTGAATCAATTTTTTTTAGAAAAGGCATATTATACAAATTGCACCAGGAACTTGGATGGTTAATAACAAAGAAATAATTTTATCAAAACATCCCTACCAGGAGGGGGCTTTTTAAGTCTTAAACAGGTAAGTTTGATTTATGGAAACAAGAAAAATAAACTAGATGCTTCAATCAGAGGGAAGAGGCAAATACAGTCACTAGATGTTCCAGTTAATGAAGAACCATCACAAAGATCATGAGAAAAACATTCGTCAGATGGTTTATAATACAAATTGTGGAACATCACTGGTAAATATCTTTGGTGTAATAACTAGCTTCCACTGTAGAGTATGTATATGGAGCTATGCAATTAGTAATTTTAAGATGCACAGCTTTTGACAGAAGTTACTTTTCAGGACCTTGATGAACAGTTCCTTTTAGAAAGAATATCCTGGTACTTCTGGGAAAGAACCCTCCATGGTTCCAGAGGATGTGCCTGAAGCCCTGTTTCTCTGAGCACAGCAGGAATAGCAGCAGGCAGCATTTTCATCGAAATGCCCACAAAGCTTTCTTGGCTCGCTCTCTGCTGTCCTCTGGGATCACACACATCACAGGTGCTTTGTGGTTCTTCCTCTGGCATTGACAGACACCACCCATCCACGTGGTCCCAGTCTTCCTGCCTTATTCTTGAATAGTTTTCTTCTGCTATCTTCTGACACTGTGAATACTTCTAAGGCTCATTCGTCTCCATAGAAGAGTTTCATTCCTTCTTTCTCTATTTTAAGATACTGTATTAAAATCAAGTGGATGTGCATTTCTCAGAAGATGCAGGTATGTTTCCTGTGTCAGTATTCCCAAAACACACTGGCAGAGAGAGGGGGCAAGAGGTCTGTGACTTTTCTAGTTTGGGCAATACTGGAAAGAAGATGTGTTTAGTTACAGCTTCCAAGATGTTCAGGGGTAAAGCTATATCTTTAGTCAAACTGAGGTAGTCTGTCTGGGATTGTAAGAGATAAACATTCTTTAGATCACATTATACCAGGTACACAGGCAAATAGCACAAGTAAAGAGACACACAGACACTGTGCCTGCCCCCTTTGCATAGCTGCTTGCTGTGACTGAGGACAGGGACTTGAATTTCAGCTTGGAGCATCAAAGATCTGTGCCTGTATTGCTCTGGTTTTTGTCTTTTTTTTTTCAAGGACTGGCTTTTGTACAGCAGATTTACAAAGAAACCAGACAAATGTCCTTTGGTGCCTAAACTGAGGTCAGTTTGTCTTACCAGTGGAAGTCATCAAACACACCCTCCCATCTCCTTTCACTGTGTAGGGAGCTTAGGTATTGCTTTTAGGGGAACTGTCTCACTAAAAACCTAAAATTCAGATGCTACAGGCTTATGTTAGGCATGCTGGGCCACATCTCATAAAACAAAATGAGGATGTTTTCATGTGATGTTTTTAAGGAACAATATCTGTTTGGGCTCACATACATGGGCATTCCAGAAAAACATCTTAGTACAGTGTGGAAAAGCCTTTTGCATAACCACTGAACTGTGTTGTTTGATAGTGACTTCCCAGTGAACTGAGAAGCTAAAAATACTCTAATTCCATTTCCTATTTTGCAGATTACTGTGGGCTGAAACTTGCAGACTAGCAGTTTGATTTGATTGTAGTGAAAAAAATCTAGTGAAATCAAAGTGAGGGTCATCCTGAAGCACAAGTTAAATAAAGACGTGTCCTTATGGACAATTTTCCCTGCCCTTGGGTTCCAAAAAGTGTATTAAAACACTTTGTGTTTATATGTAGCAACTTTAACCTTCAATCCCATTCCTGAAATGTGGATCTCCAGGAATATTAGGCCAGCCTGGCCACTCCCTGGAATGCTGTATTGGTGTAAAGCACAGCAAAGATTCAGAGCCCAAGGTGAATTTTCCCCATCAGGGTTTGTTCTGCTGCAAGTCAGGTGAGCAGATATCCCCTGCCAGTGACTCTCAGGGGAAGGGTGTGGGTTGTTTGCAAGCCACAGTTCCCAGCAGCAAAGGGGATTTCAGACAGCACATTTTTCTGCCCATGAAACTGGGTACTGCAGGCAGTAGAATTTCTTTAGTCACTTGTTAATTCAAAGTACTTTCTAGATAGGGATATGAAAATTTGATTTTTCCAAGACCATAAGAAACATTATGAACAATTGTTAATAATTTACTGTTAAAAAGATGAACTGATGGAAGTGGGTTTTCTCACAGTAGAATATTATCTATTTTTTAGATGGCTTGGACCCAAATTTGAAATGGCTTGTCAGAGAGCTTCACTTCAGTCATTTAAAAAGGGACATGGGCACATAGATAAAGCCCTGATTTCTCTAAGTATTGGGTAACACAGGAAGAGGAAACAGAGGTAAACAAAATATTTCCTAAATTTCTTTAATTAAATCAACAAATCTCTTGAGGCACTTAGGTAAAAAATATAGTTGTGTAATCAAGTTACTGCAGATTTTCCAATGTTTTCTAAACACCTTCTGAAGCATGTGGTATCAATTGTTTTCAGAGGAGAAGCTGAACTGGGTTGTACTTTGCTCTGACCTAATCTGATCTGACACCTTGATTTTCTTATTCAATTGAAAAGCTAAAGGAACTCAAAGAACAAAACAATAATTTTCAGCAATTACTTTTGCAATATAGTACATTACAAAATAGAAATATTATGTAAATTTAATACAAAAAATGCTTTAGATGTCAGCTTAAAGGAAGAAAACCACTATAAGCACTCCCAAAAAACTGCATAAAGACTTTATTTCAAATTTCTTGGAGCATCTTCTATTCCAAAAAACTAATTAGATCATCCATAAGGTATGACTGGGAAAATCTTGTATGAGAATATTCAGGTTTCTTTGAGAAAAAATAAACAGGTGATTGTATAATTTAACAGTAAAAATAGAAAAATGTTGATTAAAAATGATTAGTCTTTATCCAGGCTTATAATTCTGATGTTTGAGGCTTACCATGTAAAATTAGGTAAATAAGACTTCACACTTCTGTATGAAAAGTCTATAAAAAAGCTACATTAAGTGTACTTGTACTGTAAAAATGCAACTTAAAATTCAACTGAAATTGAAGATATTGAGTTGCAAATTATCTAATTTATTAATGACTAAGGCTTGAAAACATTTCATCAAGCTGAAATTGAGTCTTAAATCCTTATTTTTGTTCCACATTCCAACAAAACAAAAGCCTTGGAAAAGAAAAACTCCTGTAAAAGAATCAAAATGTATTTTTGGAATTCATTTAAATTTTGGTAAAAGTAACCTCTTTGAACTGTTTCTAATTAAAAAAAAAAATGTGTTGCCTGAAATAATGCTTTAAAATTAGGAAGGTGTGCTGTGGTTTTTTTTTTTTTTGGTTTTTTTTTTTGTTTTTTTTTTTTCCTGTACAGATCCTACAATGTTTGAGCCAAAAATCATTGAAACATATATTATTTCTCCTTGACTGTAAGGGAGTCCCTCAGATCCAACATAGATATAAAACAGTTTGATATCTCTCTAAATACAACAATAAGTGGAATTCTATTAAGATCTTTGGGTTTTATGGTCCATTTGAAAACTTATGAAATTACCCTGTAGGTAAATTAATATGTTCTGGGCAACTTTTAAAACAATTTTTTTTTTTTTAGGTACTTCAATATTATCAGTTCTGAAAAAACTTAATTAGTCATGATTTGGGTGGTTGTGGGTGATCTAATTGGTTAGAAAATGCAAGACAGTTGCATTCAACTCAGTAAGACTGCAATAATCTTGGTAGGATATACCTATTTCCTCTTGGTGTTGGAGATCAGATTTCCTGAATCACAAGTGACAAAATGAGCATTTTTAGGTCAGCATGTACTGACATTTCTTTCACATAATCAAACTAGAATATAAAATGTAAAACACTTGAAGGCAAAGGGATTCCAGCCAGCCAGCCTTGGTGTCTGGCAGGCATGGGCAGGTAGCAGCTACATTCTCCAGGGTCTGAGCTTTGCTTAAGCCTCTGAAAGGACACAGCACCTGTGAAGTGGATCACACTGCATTTGAAACATGTAGAGTATTTCCAAGTTATCATGTATGTGGTATAGCTGATCCTGAGTGCTTTTATGTGAAAATGCAGTGGTTCAGTACCAGCCAAGGGAACAAGAAACCTCAGATGGGGGCCTTTCCCAGCACAGATGATGTTGAGTTGCTCAGATACCTCTGCTTCTAAGGAGAGCTGTGTTTGAAAGGATGCTGTTTACTACTGAATTTCATTAAAAACAAGTGTTTGGGACCATTTTTTTTTTAACTTGGATCTTGATTTCTGATTTTCAGCTGGTCCATCTTCCAAATTTTAAAGCCAAAGTTATTATTTAGTCTGGTAATTCAGGTCTCTCTGGGAAAGCTGTCTTAAGAGAATGCAGAAGTGCAACATGGTTACTTTTTCTTAATCTCATGTACATTTTTCCCTGGCATTATTGCACATGTTCCTGTTATTCCCCAAACCGCCTAACCATGGAATAGGAGCTTTCTTAAGAATTATTTCAAATGAAACCATAAAATGCTCCAGTCATAGTACTGTGATCCTCATTCCCACTGATTTTTCTTTGTTTGATGTATTACATTGACTTTAACAAAAGGGATTGTTCACTGGTCATTCATATGTCACAAACCTTTTATGTTTAGTAAGTACCTTATTCCTGTGTTTATAACACATTGATCTTTCTTCTCTTTGGCTGTGGGTGCTGTCAGTCCGAAATAAAATGTGCAGAAGGACTCTATACTTTTGTTTAGATCTTAAATTGGATTTTAACCATTTGAGTAATAGTAAGATATTCCCACCTTCATATGGAAAAGGTGGGAAAAAAGTGTTTGCCTTCTGATGCTATGGAAGTAAAGAAAAAAAATAATTTGCAATTTTGGTGAAGTTTGTGCAAAGATACAGAATAATGAGTCTACCGCTCTATGTCAGCTTCTGAATGCCAAGAGGAATTCCACTGATGATCCACTTACCTATGTAATATTATGCACATACCCATGAATTTTGACTGTAAGGGACATTTCCCTGGGGACTAATTGCTGCCAAACCAAAAGGGCATGCTAATAACCAAGAAGTATTGAATCTTAAAAAGTCCATAAGTCCTTAAAGATGATACAGGTAATTTGATGAAAAAGAACAATTGTCCTGTAGCAGTGCTTGTACTAGAGTGGTTCCTTAGTCTTTGGAAGAGTAAAGGATTTTCTGTTGGCTTGGTTTGTTTTTCTTTCCTTTCAAATAAATTTAAATAAATTTATTCCTTGGAGGCCAGTAGGGACAAGGTAGAGACACAGTGATGTACATCTCTGAAAACAAACTCAAATTAAAGACACGGGGAAGAGATTTGGAATCTTTTTGTTTGTTCATGTGATACCTTTCAGCTCCCTTCCCATTCCAAAACAGCTCATGTCAGGAGGAAGCATGTCTGGCGTAGCCTTTAAAGATACCCAGACAAGCAGGGTTAGTTTTAGTACTGCCCACAAGCTTCGTTCAGTTCAACTTTCAGAGGGAATTCCTCTTTCTGAGCATTTCTCATCAGAGCCAGAAGTCTGCTAACAACTGCTGTATTGCACAGCAGCACCCAAGTTGCCTTAGTCCAGGCCTGTGAACTTGTACACTGCTCATGTGCAGTCGGACTGCATTACAAATGCACAATAAATATGGGAAAGCTCTGTGTTGGAAGTTTAGGCTGCATGTTGTGGCAGACAAAAGGTGAAAAAGAGCGGGCAGGAGGTAAAAAGGGCATTAGGATGATCTGGTTAGTACTAGAACAGAGGAAAGCAGTGTGGTAAAAACAAACTGCCATGTTCATAATTTATATTCATGATACATGTTCAATATTAGAATCTACTTTCGTAGGAAAGATGAGTGCCATTTACCTGCCCACATGCAAGGACAGGGCCATTTACAGGTGTTGACCAGTCACCCCAATGAAGAGAAGGTTTCATCATTTCTTAGTTACTAGATAATGTGCTGAACAGCACCCCATGAAATTAACCTTTAAGATGACAGTAAAAGGAAATGAGTCATTCCAGGCAATGCTCATCATGGTGTGAGCTCTATGCTTGCTAAATGAGTTCTGTCATAGTGTGGGTGAAGTGGAATCAATCCATATAATTCATACATTTGCTGCTCATACAGACAGCTTTGGAACTGCTAAGTAGAAATAAGCACTGACTTATGTCTAACTAAAGCAAAGTTATGTATTATTTTAACTGATTATACTTTTCAGATGGGTCTGAAGTAACTGAATAGAAAGAACTGAGAGTTCCTGAGATGTGTGTGAAAGAAAGGATAAAAGGAATCAAAATTCTAGGAAAGTACTTTTATGACTGGTGTTAATGGGGAAGTGGAAACAATTTTAGTCTTAGTACTAAAGAAAGAAAAGCTAAATCTTTCATCATCTTATTCACAGACCACTGTAGTATTCTTAGAAATATCAGTCTATCTCAGTGATAGTAATACCTCTGCAATTCACACAGTAGAAGCTGACTGATTAGTTGCAAAGCAGGAGCTTTCTTCTGATTAAATAGCTGTAGAGCACATGAGACAAGAAAACCACTTCCCACTGTTTTGGAAGGAGTGAAGATCCAAAGAAGGAACTAAAAATGCCTTCAAGCATGACAGTGATCCTTGCTGAGTATGAAGCAGACAGACTGGTAGATATGATAAAAACAGCTTTACAGCAGATGAGCATGGAGCACACACATCTATATCTGGATGAATACCCTTCAATGGTGAACATGGATGGGCTGCAGTGCCCCCTCAGAAGTTCTGTCTCTGAATGGGGGCTAGCTGGGAGAGCATCTGGAACAGCTACAGCAGACAAATTCTTTGTTGCCTACTCTTTCCATAGATATGGAAAAATTTGGTGCCACCTAATGGACAACCCCCAGCTCCCAAATTCTGAATGTGTTTTGCAGGAATGCTTTCGTAAGACATTTAAAAAGGCATCTGCCTGTGTTTGCCAATGCTTCACATGCAGAATTTCTCATTCAGTGTCCTTAATCACATATCTTCGGATGTAATACACATTGTTTAAAGGTTGAAGGCTTAACAAGCCCCATGGGTAATACAAAGACTTGTGTATTTGCTGGCTTTAAATTTATGAGCTGGGGTCATCTCACAGCTTCCTCAATTGCAGCAATATAGCAGCACATAAAACTAAATTATTGCACCTAAGTGTTCTGATCTGTTTACGGGTGAAATTTAACTAGTTGTTCTGTCAAAGTCACATAAATTATTCTAGACCATACTTAGGCAAGTTTACTAATACAGCTGCATGGACATAGCTATCTCTTTCAGTAGAAATCATGACTATGTCAACAAAATATTTAGCCCAAGGGATTTATATCAGTAAGTGTACACATGCAGAGTATGTTAGCAAAAAGGAGTTGGACTATGCCACCGTCATTACAGTGATTGTTATAAAGAGCAATACTGGTCATTATTAATCCTGAAAAATCTGTTAGTGATCACCTGAATGCATGTCATGTACTTCAGGAAGCAAAACAGGTAGGAAATCATAAGAGAATCTCTGTTTGATCAGATGAGCCCCCAGACACCATAAATGAAACATATTTATCTGTGATATCTGTATAGATGCATGCATGTGTGTTTATATATGTTCACATATGTTGCAAGATGCAATATCTCCTCTTGCTTGTTTGAGCCTGCCCTCCCAGTAGCATCATCTCTAGCTGGAATGTGCACATTAGTACTGGCATTGCAATTTGAACATCATGCTCCATTCTCAGCTGTCACTGAATTCAGTGGTACAAGTAAAATGGTCAGTTTGATGAATTTCAATTCATAAAGGTACATGCTTTGAAGAGATGCATCTCTGAATGAAATCAATTTTCCATCTGCAGTTTACATTTACAGATTGTCAGGATGTATTATGAGTTTGGTTATTTTCATTTGCCTGTGCATAGAGATACAGTAGGATTAGGAGTGTTCCTCAAAGCTTCCAAACAAAGGACAAAGAAGGAAAAAAAAATGGAAATTGTATTTCTATTGCTTCCATTCACTGGAATGAACTGGGGAAAAGGGATTGAACTTTTTATTATTTTCTTTAAAATTTATTGTATATGTTTTAAGGTCAGGTTGGATGGGGCTTTGAGCAATCTGACCTAGTGGAAGGTGTCCTTTCCCATGGCTGGGAGGTGGGAATTAAGTTATCTTTAAGGTCTCTTCCAATCCAAACCATTCTATGATATTATGATTCAATGATTCAATACAGTATTTATTATCATCTGTTAGAAAAAAATCTAATCAGGTGAATCTGTTCCTTACTTTTAGGGAAAATAATTATTAGTTTTGGTGAAGATAAAGAAATGCCTTTGAAATGGGATGAGTTCATAGGCAATTTAGCAATTTCTTGGAGACTTTTCACCAAAGAGAATTGTTCAAAGACTTTTTCTCTAAAGGATATGATATCATTTGTGATTCACTCTTTTATTGTATTCAGTATGCTTGGGGCATTTGCAGTTTCAGTTGGCATATTTACTTCTTGCATATATTTTGCTTTATTTTTACCTGTTGTTGTATAACTCATTCACAGTATTTCACATATGCAGTTGCTCAGCTTTGAGTCCTTTTACTTAAATTTTCTGTGGAATAAAGAAAATACATAATTTTTATTCTGTTAAACACAGCATCTATTTTTCCTCCTGTTGCCTGGGACAGAATATTTAGTGGTTTGATGTAAAAACACCAGAGATGATTGTTCTACTCTCTTACATTATTTGACACTAATAATTTTAATATTTGACGCCTGGGAAAAAGACTCAGACATGTTCAATAGCTTTAGCGAAATGAAAGAAGTCTTAAAACATTAAGCAGTGACGTGATCAAACTCCTTTGTCCTTGTTGACCCATAATATACATTCGATCTTGAGTCTACAGATGAAATGTCAGTTTAACATTTATATTTGGCAGTTTAAAAAATAATGCTTGATATCTCACTTGGGCATATTTTTGAGGGAGAATGAGCCATTGCAATACCTGGTGAAGTTAAGGTGAGGATTCAGTGCTGAGAATTTGGTAACAGTCTGGTGTTTAAATGTGATTTTGATGTATAACTAAAACACCCAAGTTTGAAGAAAAAGGGGCAGAGTTTGTCTCGGGGCTGGTGTGTAGTTGCTAAGTGGACACTATAGGAGCATCAAGGTAGACAGGCTTATTGCTGCTGTTGTTACAGGGCAACACCTGCTGCCCTGCTGCCTGTGTGGGCAGCACTTTCTGGTTGCTGTGCAGCAAGAGGAACAGTGGGTTGAGTACCTGCACCACACCATTGTCAGTCACAGAGCACTCAGGCAGGGGACACATCCTCCCAGCACCTTTTCTACCTGTACCTGCCACAGATCCATCAAGCCCAACTCTCATCTTTTGATCCATCTCAAAACCATAAACCACATCTTGTAGGCTGTCTTATTCCTTATGAGTTTTGAGGTACTCTGTTGCTTCAGCAGAAAAGCTCCTATGTGCCTTCAAGAGGCTTGAAATTGAATCCTGAACTACCAGCCCTGTCTGCCTTTTTCTGGTCATCATCTGCAAGCAGGGCCTTGCAGGGCCTTCTTGTGGTTGCTGTCATGCCTGGAGTAACAGCAACTTCTTCCATGAGGAAACTGCTTTCCCTGGAGGGGCACAAATTATATTTCTACAGCTATAGCTATCAGTAAAGGAATGTAGTATCATCAGTTTGTTTTGCTTTTCTTCCTGATGCTAACACAGTGAATTCAGAACATTAATTGAGATTGTAAGAAACACATAAATACAAAGGGACTGGCTGGTAAGAGATCATTTGTTTTAGTGCAGATAATGAGAAGAAATAGCAGCTGCTGCTAATCAGTATGCCTGTGAGTATACATAGAAGTTGATTAGGTGTGTAGCTGCCAGATAATCACCATCTGATCTTGCACATACAGAATAGTAACTGTGCATTCAAATTTCTTTTAAAAGACCCTACAGAGAATGACAAAACCATGGGTGTAATCCTACATCATTTATTTACAACGCTATTTTGTCACGCACAAATTCTACATTTATTACAATGGACTTATTTGTAAGAATAATGATACTTCTTTGATCAAGTACTGCAGAACAAATTTGTACACAGAGATGTTAATAAAAAAAATTCAGCTTACAGTAAGAAGTATATTTAAGATGTGTAAACATCAGTAGAATTATATTCTAAGATAGTGAGAATACTGATTATTATTAAAAAAATAATTTGAAATTAAATTTAAATTTTTCATATTACTGTTTTTAAGACAATTTTAGTTGCATATCATGGACCATTCTCACTGGGATGTATGGCCATTCTCCCAGTCATTGCAGGGGCTCACTCTCCTTTCTCTGATCCATGTTGCAGTTCTATAAGTGTGGTTTTACCCTGGTAGGCAGCTTCGCCTCACTCAGCCTCTCTGTCACTCCCCTGCAGTGAGGTGGGAAGAGATCACTCTATCACTTCAAAACCAGTACAGACACTTGAACTGCACACTTCGATATGACCATGAACAAGTTTTCAGCCCTAGACTGGTTAAATCTCTCTGATTCTACTCATAAAATCTACTCACAAACCAAACTTAACCAGACCAGATTTTTTTGAGTCTTAGTTCCTAAGTCAGGTTGTAACAAGAGAGTGCTTGAGCTTCCAGGAAAGGCTGCTTTGGTGTCTCCAATCTTAGCTGAGTTGAGCAGCCTTAGCACCATAAGGGAACGGTTTTGCTTTGAACCCAGCACTGAAATTGGACTATCATTAATGTTGCTAATCAGATGTTCCTAAAAATGGGGTTTGTGCCTACTTTTATCACTAAACTTGGAAGAACAAATAATTATTGGAAACTGAAATCCTGCAGTTTTTCAACTTTCTCTTAAAAAGACAGTCAGTCCTAACAGGTAACTATGAATGTCTCTCATTTTTCTAGCACATATGGGACCTGTACTTCTTAAAGTTGAATAATCCTGTTATTTATCACTAAGTTCCACTATGAATAAATTACAGGGATACAAAAGTTGGAGAATTAATACCCAGCACTTCATACTTCACAAGTACTATCTCCTACAACTCTATTGTTAGTAAGAATTCTGATCCACTTAGCTTTACTAATAGCACTTAATCACTTGGACATCCCCAAGTTAATACACAAGAACATTATCTTCCCACTGTGCCTTTTTAACACATAAAGAAACTGAGGCACAGAGACTAATTGGTGTGCTTGGGCTGCTCACCCAGCTGGTTGCAGCAGAAGCAGAACCAACAGCTCAGTCTCTCCTGGTGCCCCGTTAATCACCTTTGCCTGAGGTTCACTGTCTTTCAGTTCCTTTGTCTCATTGATAAGGTACAGCTGCCTGTTTGCTAAATTGAGAGAAAAAAAAGTCTCTTTCAATTTCTAGGACAGATTTATCACTTTAGATGATAAAGGAAAGGAGGTAATCAATACACATATTTTTAGGTGTCTGAAAAGTAAATATCTTACCTCAACTTGTATTATGGGGTCTTTTTCTAACCATAAGTGAAGGAAGGATAGCTGAGGGACGTGATTCATCTCATTCCATAGAGGTGTCAGCTGAGATGAGCTATCCTAAGTGGAACCTGCCTCTCTTCATTCATTAACTACTCAAAATTCCTAGACAACTATTGAGGCAAGACTCTTACAGTTTTTCAGCCAAAAATTGGTAAATTGACTCTAAGCCCAAAAGAAGGTAAAACCAAAGCAGCTGTATGCATGTGTGCATGACAGTTCCTCCCTGCAGACATACATACTGCTTTCCATGATCTTTTCTTTATTGTTCTAAATCTGTTCAAAATTAGGTGAAAAATAAAAAAAAATATTATTTTTTGCATTTTCACTTGTGGTTCAGATTGTTGTCTGTTTAAACCTGCCAATAGTCAAACAAGTTTTTTCTGCATACTTTCTACAGCTATGGACACATATGTATCAGGAATTTGTACAAACATCCTGTTAGCTTCTACAAGAGAAGCATAAAAAATGTTCATTGAAATAAAGTCATTCAAATGACTGAAAAATTTAGCTCAACTTGAATTGGAGCACAAATATGTTGATTCTAAGATGATATCATGGATTTACTTTACCGTATATTATGAAGAGCATAATTAAAAAAAAAACCCCTCTTCTTAAAAGGAGAATTATATGTATTATATGAAAAATAGGTACATATAGGAGATGAGAACGACATTGCACTGGCCAGAAATTTGTATTCACTTTCATTAGTTTTCAGGTTACATCACTCTCACAAATGAGATAATAGTGGGTAAATTCTACTTTATATTTGAATACTCTCATAGTGTCAGAACTGTAAAAATTACTCCTGGGGTACAGAGGATGACTATCGACAGGGTGACTCCTATTAGAACATATTAAGTAAGGATCTCAGTCTATTCCATGTGACAGACTGGCATTTTAAGGTCTTCAGCCATTCTCATTAAGACTTGACTTTTTCCTTGAACAGTGGTGTTTGCGTACTGTGAGTCACAAAAACTTTCAGGTCTTGTTTCTATATGACCTTAAGTAACATTGCCATGTGATGCATAACCATGGCCTTTATGTATTTAAGTTATCTGAATAATTTCATTCTTTTCTGAATTTGCCTCTGTAGTCCCTTAGTGGTGACACTGCTGGAGACCAGCCAGGACTTCATCAAGCAAGGGTTTGACCCCCAGATTTGTGTGAGAAGAGCCTTTTCAGGAAACCCCAAGAGAGTCAACATGTTGGGGGTAAAAGAGCAGCTTTTCTTTGGCATTAGTTCTTTCTCTGTTGTACTTTCCCAATACACCCATTCTCTTCCAAGCACCAGGATGTGTATATGCAAGTGGAATGTCCAGAGAGCAAAAATGCCGACTGCTGAGTCTACTTCTCACCCTCTGGCTTTGTAAATTGACAGCTGTGTGATGGTCTTAGAGATGTGCTTTTTGCACACTTTCAGAAGCTGATAGTTATCTTTTGTTTCTCTACCTCATCCCTGTGACTCACTGGAAAGTATTTCTGGGTTACACTCAGTCCTTTTTTTCCTTATCTCAGGGGTTTTTGTCCTGTTCTTTATCTTCCTGCCAGAAGTCTTTTTGCAGTTTCAGGCTACACTTTAATTTAGTCAGTGCTTTGTTAAAGTATGGTTCTGCCTTGTCTTTTTAAAGCTGCTTTTCCTTACCTGAGCAAGTGTCCTGAGAAACAACATTTTAATGAGTTAGGATCTTGATGACGTACTAACCTGTGTGCCATGAATTAATCTTTTCTTCCAGCACAATCATACAATAATCTGAGCAGGAAGGGACCCAGAAGGATCATCGAGTCCTGGGCTTGCCCCCGCACAGGGCAGTCCAAAGAATCTCATCATGAGCCTGAGAGCCTTGTCCAAGGGCCCCTGGCAATCTTGGTGCTGTGACAACTTCCACGAGGACCCTGCTCCTTTCCCTAAGATCCAGCCTAACCTCCCCTGTCAGAGCTTTATGCCATTCCCTCGAGTCCTATCACTGGTCACCAGAGGAAAGATATCAGTACCTGCCCCTCTACATCCCCTTGTGAGGAAGCACTAGGCCATGATAATTGCTCCCCTCAGTCACCTCTTCTGTAGGCAGAACAAACCAAGTGACCTCAGACTCCCAAGACCATTGAAAAATCTTTGAGAGATGTGTTGTGATGACAAAAGAACAGTGTTTTATACAGACTTTGACATGTTTGCTGTCATAATTCATATTCTTGGGCAGAAAAGAGACTAAATAGTAGAGAGTGACTCTTCAGACATACACTGTAACTTCCACAAGAACTGTTTGCATCTCATGACTTGTGATTCTTTCCCCTGCAAAGGAAAGTTTCAACCCCAAATATCACTTCATTCACAGATTCAACTGTGAGAAAAGTTAGACTAACAGAACTGCATTTGTGTAAAGAAGAATAAATTATTCCTTAAAAAGGGAAATTAAAAAAACCTCACTGGATTCTGAATACACAACTATAAGTATAGAGTGCAGGCAGGGATATACTAATCTAAATTCATATCTAGCATTAAACTCTCATAAAAATAATGGTTTTAGTTATTTATCATTCATGAAGGAGACGGCAAAGAGAAATTCCTGCAGCCTCTTTGTTCACTATCTTTAGGTGAATCTTAATGTCACTTGGAATTAACAGACTTTTTTTCATTCTACCGTATATTATTGCATGATTTTTTAAAAAATATGAATTCATAGTAAACTGCTTTTAAAAGTAGAGGAGTTTTTGTGAACACAGCCTAATAATGAAATGTTTAAGACATTCAGCTCAATGGGAGCATTTTACTGGGAGCTCATTTCTCTGGCAAGATCATTATAATCACTTACATGATGTTACTGGAAAAAAAGTAAATACACTCTGCTCTATAGCTTCAGTGAACACTATGCTGCAAAAACCTATTTCTTTTTCTAAAACACTGAATAATTACAATGCACCACAACATTTTGTTCAGCATAGTATAACTGATCATCTGTCTTCAACTCTGACGTAAACTAATTTTGGAGGATATAGTAATGGTGAAAGTACTATAAACTTATCATTTATATCATACTTATTTTCATAAACAGTAACTCTAAGCTTCATTTAATTTGCCAAGAACTTCAATTAGGTCACACAAATACAAGCAGATCATCACTTGTTGCTCTAACATAGTTCAGACTGAAGGGTAATCTATGGAATCATGTGCCAATATATAAATCTGAAGGCAATGGTGGGCTGCCAAGAAAATGCCAAGTACACCTCAAATACAAGATTGATTTGCTCTGGCTGTACTTTTATAAATGCCATTTTATAGTAGTGTAGCAGCCATGAGGCACAGGAGGGTGCATTGTATCATTTCTGCTTGGTGAACAACATATTCATTTTTAAGAAACATGTATGTTGTCTATATAATAATTATTGCAATAAGTGGAATATATTCAGCCTGAGTGTAAATGACTAATGGGAGGGGAAGTTAAGGTGTCTACAAAAAATAATGAGTTTTGGTGTGATTCATGCCCAGCAATCTGGGGAAATACATTAACTCATTGACTTTCATCAACCTATTTTGAACAATCAAAAAGGATTAGAAATAAAAGAAAAAAATAACTGGAGAGCACAGACAATAAAGTAATTTAGTGTTGAATGTCAGATTGCAAGTTTATATTGTTTCTCCTTGTTCTGAGTGCACATTTAACTTTTATAGCATTTTCTGTGGTTTCAAAATAAAGTTTCTGAATTTTAATTCTTATATGATATAGAAAGATATCATATAATATTTGCATTTTACTGATTGAAGTTGCTGGTCTGTTGAGTCCAATTTCATTTTCCCCTGTGAGCATTAGACCAGTGAAAAATGCAATTCAAACTGACATGTTTATTATGCATAAGAATAAAAAATACAAACCATGAAGAAGCAAAGAATGAACCCCAGCTATCTGTGGGTATAACTATGGTGGAACCAAAATCAGAGGCTCTATTCCAAGATTGTAATATTTAGATATTTTTAAATTCCAGTAGGACAGCAGTTCTGAGACTCTAAAAATATGGGGAAATAATAAGTTTTATACGCAAGTATAGTTGGAAATAATTACAAACTCTTAGTGACACAGCAAATAACAGTTTTTCCACTTCTTAGGTCCCTTGGGTATACTGAATAAGGGAGGCTGCAGTATAATAGCGTATTCATAGTGATTGAGATTAACTTAGTGTACATTATGATAGAAAGGGGAATAAAATTCTAGATGTTCAGTGGTTCAGTTTAATATTTCTGTATTTGTATCAACTGTGTCAAGACTCATATTCAGAGAAATCAAATCCTTGGATGATTTTCAGTTTCCTTTCAATTTCAACTTTAATCATGCAGGTAGCTTATGTCTGAAAGATGAGTCTGAAGAGGAGAGAAAATATTAGAAATCATATAAGATGGGTGAAAACTGAGATAAATATTGTGCCTTCCAGGTGACAGCAACTCTAATGCAAAGACACAAAGACCTCTTCTATCTGCATATTTAATAATTTGTTTTGTGCTGTTTTATCACTAGGAATGTTACATATACAACCACATCCAGTTAAACAGCATAGCTTTATCACCTGGATGATGAATGATATATTTATTGAGATTGTGGGAGCTGATATTGCTAAAAATAAGATGTTGCTCACCCAATGAAATAATTATAAAAGAAAGATTAGAAGATAAGAAAATTAGAAGAAATTATGTATTTGATTATCAGGGCATTTACTTGTACTTCCTCAGTCAGTGGAGTTGCCCTGGAGCAATGCAAGTTTTCTCATCTTCCTGGGGTTTTTGGGGTATTTTTCCCACTAAACTGGTGATTTGAAGCATAGAAACTTTTGGAAATGTGACTATCATGGCCTGACAACCAACCACCAGTAGGATAATGTGATTGGCTCTAGGGAAAAAAAAAATTATCACAAGTCTCTTGTGATCTCTCAATAACGTTTTCCCTCTTGTTAATTAGACTTGCATTCCTTCTAATGGTTTTCTTTGCAACATTACCTTTTTTTAAAACAAATTTGTATAGCAGTTACATGTTGAGAAAAGAGAAATCAGCTTCTGGCCCACATTTCTTTCTTAGACCCCAGGGCTGTCAGTCCAATCATTTAAGTCCTGTTTAAATTGCTTGATTTTAAACATTTGTGGATCCACGAGGCAAACAATAGAAAGAAAATACCCCTATATTGACAGGTTAAATAGATCTCTGTGTGAGCCAAGGCTGTTGAAATTCCATTTCCTTTCAGGTTGTTGATTTGTTCAGGTGTGTGTGGCCTTTCTGACCAAGGGAGTGAGTGCAGTGCTGTTGCACTCACTGGCAAAACTCTCACCAGTGGAAATCAGAGTTTGTTTCCAAATCCTGGCACTGCAATGGTACTCAGCTAAGCTCTACGTGCTGGCCTTTTTAATTGAAGTGAGTTGTTGATGATAGCCTTACTGCTCCCTTGGTAAATTTTCTTCTGAAGCCATGCAAGCAGGATGTAATATGTGATAAACCCAGGACATGAGCCTGTATTATTTTGTCAATAAAGCTTATTTTTTTTTTAATAGAAGGATGCTCTCTCAAATATCTAAATCTTTCAGCTTTTGTTCTTCTTGTTCCTTGCCAATACAAGTTTTGCTTGTCTTAATTATGAACTTCATACTGTCATACATAACATCCTATGGCATGATTAGCATTACGAGGGCACACATTGAAAAAAAAAACCCCAAAATAACTTCACTTCCTTCATTTCTAGAAGCCTATAGGCCAAGCCCGTGATATTATATTTGTATGACTGAAAATCAGGGGAAAATGAATTTGCTCATAATTCCTGTTGCTGTATTCCAGAGGAACTGAGTTTAAAATCAGATCTGCTTTAACAAGCAAAAGCAAGATCGTGTTTTTGAGTCATGGCTGGTAAATTAAAGGGGCTAAACTTTAGGAAAATTCAAATCTATTTTGACATTAGGCAGCTGGCTTTACTACCTTCTAAGCATCACTTTTTAGTCATTCTGAACAGTTTGTTTTTCTGTGAACTTCTACAAATAAAATGATAAATTCTGGCTGATAACAGTTATGAGTAATTCTGATGTTTCAACACCTAATTCATGGAATCCTATGGAAAATTTGTGAATATAAATTTGTATATTTATTTCTCATATTCTTTCATTGTCAAATAATTTAATCTGATTTATTCCATGAAAAATTTTCCATTATATTTTATTTAGCAGCATGCTTTTATATGAGTTGATTTCCACATTTCACTTTATTATTTTTCCCATTTGTTATATGCAACAGCACAGGATTTTGAAATTAAAATATGACCCAGGTGAAGACTTGGTTTATCTGTGTAAGTGGTAGCAAGCTAAGTGTTTGTGGTTTTCTTTCTTTTCTTCTTGCTGTGTGGGTGATGTGGTTTAAGACATTTTGTAATGCATTGCTTTTAGTGGACTTTAAAGAATTTGGTACCTTGTCCCATTAAGCAATTTTTCCCCACTAGAGCCAGAGGCTTGGATTTTGACATGTGTACATTGGTGAGAAGTTAATCTGTTTGGAGCCATCCTTATGACTATTAATTCAAAATATTAATCCAGCTTTCAGAACCTCGGCTGTAAGTCCCAGATATGAATCTTGAGTTTTCTTTGTGTAAGCATTTCACCTTAACCAAAAGATTTCTCATCAGAATATACCTCACATGATTTATAGAGGGATTTACTCTGCCAATACTGAGCATAAAACTTCCTTATACAGATGCACTGAACTGTACTGAGTCTCCTGGCTCAGTCCTGGGACACTTGGAAGACACAGCAGATTAGCTCAATATTCAGTATTTTTCAGCCTAATTATTATAGCTCTGTTTATATCCTCCACAATGAAGTATGTTCATCTGTTCTGTCAATTTATTATGAGAAAAGATATGGAAGAAAAATTTAAACCTGAATATTACCACGCTGATATTTGAAATGTGGAGGCACATTTTTTTCATTAAAATTGGTTCATCCAGCAGCCTTCAATTTTTTTGTATTTTTGTAAGTGACAAAGTAAAGAAAATGTATTTAAATTATCTAATCACATTCACAAATTAAGTCCATTTTGAGGCTCAGTCTCTTAACAGCAATTTGTCACTGAGGAAGCAGTTATCTTCCAAGACCATGGCTGGCCAGGAAATGTCTGATATATAGAATGTTTTGGTTTATTGCCATGCTGGTAGGTGTGCATGTTTTTGATATTGGACAAGTTTTTCAATACCATGCAATCCAGGCTGTGGAGAGTGCATGTATACTTTGAATCAAAGAGAAATAATCTCCTGTGTTGTTTCAGCAGGTAAGTTATAGCTGAAGGGACAACAACATTCAGCATTCTAATCTGTGTGAAGTGAAAGGGCTTTGCTAATGTCTTGTGTCATTTAACCAATATTCACTGAATGTCACATCAAACTGTCTTGTAAAAGCAAGGCAAGAAAGATCTAGCTGATGCCTTTGTCAAAATCTGAGCCCTTGACCTCTTGCTGTTTTGCCTTCTTAGGAATGCAGGTGCTGGAATGGAATGGCATCCCCTTGACTGGGAAAACTTATGAAGAGGTCCAGAACATTATTATTCAGCAGAGTGGGGAAGCAGAAATATGTGTAAGACTGTGAGTTTTTCCCCATCTTTCTGTTTCCATTTCTTTTTGGCTTTTCATGGCTTTTTTTTCTTTTTTATTTTATTTTAATTTACAGTTGTTAAGGTGGAACCTTTGTTAGCACAAAGCATCAACGTGATAATGAGCAAGAGTTCTCTGTGAATGTGGGAGATCTGTTTGTTCTGTTTTTCTCTTAAAGTCAGAAGGAGTGATAAACTGAATCAGATGCTAGTAATTATGCTTTTATAAACAATGATAATTCCATTTTCAGGCCACAATCTCCTCTCATTGAGCAACATAGAGTTCACTGAATTTACCAGTGTTAGAAAAAGAAAGTATTTAGTAATAACTTCACTTTTAGTGAAAACTGTATCCCTTAGATGAAATTCATTTAAGCCTCATGAGAAATGCATACACTTGCATTAAATCCATTAAAGATTTCACCTTAAAAGAAGCTTTTCTTCTCAGCTCTTTAACAGCATTGCAAATATATATACCAGCTAAGAAGGGACCATGCTTGGGAGCTGCTTTCTGTCATGAACCACTCTTCATTTACCTATTTAATAAAATAATGAGGGTATGAGGAAAGAGTTTCTTTTGTCTCAGGCTTCTTATTGCTTTCTTTAGGGACCTGAACATGCTCTCAGACTCTGAGAACCCCCAGCACCTGGAGCTGCATGAGCCAGTGAGGACAGGTGAGAGACAAGATGTTGCTTTGATATTGTAGGACTGGATAGCAACTGAAAATTGGGTGTGATATAAGCTGATAAGTTAGTTCTGTAAGCTCTGGTGTTACATCCCAAACATTGCTGTGGGTAGAGAGGGGACCATGCCTCATATAAAAAGGCAAGATGGGGGTATCAAGTGCACCCTCGATGAATTTGCAGACAGCACCACTTTGGGCAGGTGTGTTGATCTGTTGGAGGGTAGGAAGGCTCTGCAGAGGAATCTGGACAAGCTGGATTGATGGGCCAAGGCCAACTGCATGCAATTCATCAAGGCAAAATGTCAGGTCCTGCACCTGGGTCACAAGAACCCCAGGCAGCCCTACAGGCTGGGGGCAGAGTGTCAAGAAAGCTGCCCAGAGGAAAAGTACCTGTGGGTTCTGGGTACAGTAAGGGTACTGCTGCAACCTTTACATGTCATATGTATTGTTGTCCTTTTTCCTAAAGTTTACTTTAGCCAGTCCTGGGTTTGCACCTGTGTCAGGAACTGGCCATGGAGTTGCTGGTGTCCCTGGAGCCTCGGCTGCCATCCTGTGTCCAAACCTTGCAGCACCCTGCTGTCACCTCAGGCCTCTGCTCCTATTAACAGCTTTATTAATCTGGAGTCACAAACACTTCAGTCTGCACAGTGCAAGTACAGCTGTGCCTTTCTATATCAAAATAATGAAGAATGGACACTATACCACACCACTGTAGAAGGTGAAGTGTAACTCAGACAAATTAAGGTCGTAGCTATCTGGTCATTAGACAATTGCTGTTGCAGCCAGACAGGCTAAAACAAAGCTCCCAGCAAACTGCAGAAAGCCCAAATAGCACACAGGTCCTAAGGCCTATGTTCATAAAGCCACAGAATTGTCAGTGTTGGAAAAGACCTGTTAGCTTAATACAAGCTTTGTGGCCTGCTGTAAGTGATGAAAAACCAGTATTTACTGGATATAGGGATGCAATAGCAAGGAGTCAGTTTTGTTATGCAGGTTCTAAGATGGCTTTTGGGTGGATTTCCTGCCGTTCAATCAATACCACAACTGTAGGCTTCAGTCATTGTATCAGTTATATCTAACTTTGAATCAACATCCACAATCTTAACTAGTAATGCAGCCCCTCAGCAAGCTCAGTGCAGATTAAAAGACTGCTCCACTCACATTTCATGGGTCCATTCTGAGTTCCGTGGTTTTGTGGCAGCTCTTTCATCAAGCAGTATCTAAATTATCTGGATTGAATCCTCAATTTTCTGACCACATAAAATTTCCTAGCTATTAATATACTTATCATCAAGCTACCTTCAGTGGAAAATTGATGTTATTGATAATAATTGAAAGCAAAGACTAAGTCTGACAGAGCTTTGAAGCAGAGCTGCCCACAATTTTTTTAATTTATGAGCAGATCAAAACCACAAAAACATTCAAAGACACTGAAATCAGTTTTGGAAAGGACAAAAACTAGAATAAACAACTTTTTTATTAATGAAGAAAACTAAAAATGAGAAGGAACAGAAATTAAAGAAAATTGCTCTGTTCTTGCAGGCATGTTTCTTCCTAGTCTGGAAGATGTCTTGTGCCTACTAAGCTGGAACAACTGTAGAGTTTCTCTGGCTGTCAGGTCTTTCTTGCCATTACCTCTGAGGTGTGGCAGACTGCTTGTGCTTTAGAAAGGAAAAAAATCTCCATTTTATCTGAAGGAAAATTATATGAGAGCCAAGCAGGCAGGATAAGGCTGAAGTCTTGTTTTAAACCTCTATACTTCTGAGAACCTGGGAATCAAGCTGTGCCTGGTATCCTTTTAACTCTATTCAGTCTAGTATATATGAAACTTACTTGACTGCATTTCTGAGTTACGTAGAAATTGCTGTCTCCAAAGGTTAAA
This sequence comes from Rhipidura dahli, assembly GCA_013399225.1. NCBI lineage: Eukaryota > Metazoa > Chordata > Aves > Passeriformes > Rhipiduridae > Rhipidura > Rhipidura dahli. The sequence goes on from VXAC01007842.1 coordinate 368,392, forward strand.
TTGCTCCCACTCATTCCTGGGCAGCAGGAAGGGCAATCAGACTCCCACCACAGATGCCTCACACAAGTGTGAGTAATAAGGAAAGATGAATTAGGGCTTTTTGGCTTCATTTGTTAACACTTTTTCTTCTTTGATTGATTTGTGGTAGTCAAGTTCTGAAGTTTTTTTCTCTTAATTTTGTATACATTATCTTAGGAGCAGTTCTGTTCAATGTCTAGTGGATTAAAAAAAATTAAAATGAGATTTAAACTTTTTACAAGAAAGTTCAGATACCTGGTAAAACTGAACCATTTCAAAGAATGAATGATAGCACAGGCCAGTCTTTAAAACTGTAATTTGCTTCAGTTTGATTCAACATGATCCACAAAGCCTGTTTTTCTTCACCTAGAGGTACCTTCTCAGAAAGCTTTTTAGGTAAGGAGGACTGGTAAGTAGCACAGAAAAATTGGAATTGGGATGTCAATATTGTGAGAGAGATATCTATTTTTTATAGGATGCCTTTTGCATCTTCAAAGTATACAGGCAGGTGACATGAAAACTTGTAAACTTGTCCCTGTACCATGGTAAGATGGATTTGGATGTGCTGGGAGTTATCAATATGAAGCTCTCTTGCTTTAATCCAGTAGATAAAGCGAAGTCCCCAGGGGTTGATCCCAAGCAACTGGCTGCAGAGCTCCAAAAGGTTTCTCTACAGCAGTCGCCTCTGGTTGCTTCTTCAGGAGTGGAAAAGGGATCTCATGTCCACTCTGGAACCACTTCTACCACCTCCAGTGCTGTTCCTAGCCCTGGTCAGCCTGGTTCTCCCTCAGTGAGCAAAAAGCGGCACAGCAGCAAGGTAAGAAACTTCCAAGTTGTGGAGCAAGAACATTTTGATGACAGGGAGAAACTGCCTGTTTGCCTTCTTTAGTGTGGCAAGAAATCACAGCACATCTCGGCAAACTCATTTCCTGGATAATGATGAATATTACTGTTAAGATTCTGAACTTGAACACAAGGGAAGATTATGTGATTTTTCCAAGGTCATTACAGATTAGTTCTTCTGTGATTTTTTTTTAACTTAATATCATTGTTTTTAAACAAAACAGCTGTCCTTTCCAACCTTTGTTACTCTTGCTTTTTAAGTGCATCCTGCTTGGTGGTGAGGCACTATTTCCACTAAAGAAGCTGTTAGTTAGTACTAAGACCATAATTTCCCTCTCTGTACTAAACTACTACTTATAGTGCTACAAGCTTTGAATAATCATAGCAATAGTAAGTCTCTGAAAGCCTAGGAAAGATTGAAAACAAAATTTACCATTAAAATGTGTTTTGTCACTACCTAATTCTTGCGAACTTGCCAAGCAAAATTTTCTCTGCTACACCCTGTCCATTCCTCAGCTGAAGTTCTTTCTCCTTTTGCATCCACTTACCTGCAAAGGGAAGAGTAGGAATTTAGTAACATTTTTTCACAGTTGAAACTGAAAACTAGAACATAAAGTCATCTGTCACATTTTTGCATTTTGTGTCAAAAAAGTCAAGACCTGAAGTGAAAATCAGTGCTGTTAAGACTGCATTTCCTGAAGCAATTTGCAAGAGTACTGCTTGCTATCCTGAATATCCAGCTTCTCACATGCTTACGGTGCTTCACATTGCAAACAAAGTGCTTTCTAAGCATTTATTTCTCTGCACTTTTATTCCTTTTTGGGACTGTCAGGTTCCTGCTGTGTTATGTTTGTATTTTTGTGCTGTTGGAACTATGCCTGTGATGTGAACAGATGAGTTAGGTACTGCACAAACCAGAACCAGCAAATGGTGTCTGCTTATTTCAGACAGCTCTTCAATATGCCAATATAACTTCCATGTGAGAGGAAACACAAAAATCATTTTCATCCAGAAATTTGGTACAAACTGGGAAGGTATTTATTGATCAGTTTGGTTTGGATAGTAATTCTGTCTTGCCACAATGCCCACAGACTTTCTACAAACTAATTCAGGTCTGTGATGCACAAGTTAAATCCATGTGCCAATATTTACTGGGCCTAAATTCAGGGATCTGGCAGAATTGCTTAATCCATAGGTCAATAGTTAGATTCACTACAGCGTACTTTGGATATTGTACACATTTACATATCAACTAGTTTGCCATGTGTATGATTTTTGCCACTGAGAATAATATGTTTCTGAAGTACAATTAATGACCCTGGGTGAAACCTGCCATTACAGGGCATGCAGAGAGCAGGGCTCTTAGTGCACGTGCCACCATCTACACTGGAACCCCTTTCATTTGGTGAGATGAATCACACTCCTAAATTCACAGTGTATGGAGATCCATAAATCCTTGCTGTGCAGTGTATCCTGGAGAGGTGACCCTCTCTGTCCACGTAAGGAGACTGGGTTCCCAGTTTTGGCACTGTAGCAGATCCCCTAACATTAGATGCATAAATTTAATTTCCTGCTTCACAAAGGATTTAGGATTCTTTTATGAAAATTCAGCTGGAGGCTTATAAAGATGAAACAAAAAATTATTAGAACTAATGCCTTTATGTAGGAGATGCAAAAGTCAGAACTAGTCAGGTAAATATTTAAAATATTATTTGCTTATTTCTGAAAATCCTGTTAAGAGACATTTCTTTCATAACAAGCATTGCTCCTGTTGACTTGTATAGTTTCTGTTCATTGACTGCAGGCCAAGTTTATAATGGTGTTGAGCTCTGTTAGAAGAGAAAGCTCATCCTTTCTGGAGCTGCTCTTTGCCTTGGGCTGACAGTGTTTCTAGGCAGGCTGCAGCCCTGCCAAAGGATCATGACAGACTAAATATCCAAACTGCCTAGATTTTGTTTTTGCAACTGTTTTTATTTTTAGCAAGTTTTTTTTAAGCTTTTTGTATAAATATGCACTCTAGAAATGTTTTAGTAGTCTCTGTCATATTCTGCAGTGCCAATTTTCTCATATTTAATGTTACTACAGGAAGTTACAGTGCGTAGCATCAAAGCCTGGCATGAACAAGTTTCACCTCATGGCCGTGACAGCCTCCTTGAGCAGGTGTGATGGCATCACACAGCACCCTCTCTTACACAGGCTGTGTGAGTGCATGCAGGGAGTATCAAAAGAAATGAGACTGAAATTAGATTAGCCATCACACACCTTGGAAGCCTTGGGCTGACAATATCTCATGCAGGCCTGTATCTTTTGTGGTGTAAACGTGATCATTCTGTGGTGCAGATTATATCCAGGATATAAATGACCTATAGAAACATTTAATATGAAGAATAGATGCTGTTTTTCTAAATCCTCAGATCCTTTAGCTCTTAAAAAATCAACTGTGAAATACCTTTTCCTCTTTCCAAAATAATCCTCACTGAGGCTGTGATAAAGAAAGATATTTATTTGCATCCCTTCCTCTGAATATGGAACCAGCTTCAAAGTTGGCCCAGCTCTGAGCTGGGGATTAGACCAAATGGTCTTGAGAAGTCTCTTTCAGCCTAAATTATTAATGTTTCTTTAAAATATATGAGTAGTCCTTCATGATCAGTTTTAGATCTGCTGACATCAGAGAAAACAATATTAATGTTTTGAATCCCAGTCTTGTAAATGATGCAGAGATTCAGCAATGATGTAGAAATATAAAAGTGCACATTTATTTTTACAGACTTCACTTTACAAACCCCACTTTAATCACCTTTGGAAGTCTCAATATAAATTCATCATGCCCATTCCCTTCTCTATGAACTCCTCCTACATTATCCATTCTAATACATTCTGTATTCCATGACATTCAGAGTGTACAAACTCATTATTCTTGCTATTCCAACTTGTGAAAAATGGGAACATTTTGACTACCTGGCAGTGATTTTGCAGCCACAGCGCAGCTAGCCCCATGTTATTTTTGGTGTTGTCAGTATTGTCAGTGCTAGTACAGCCTGAGGTCAGAACTATTAAGTATAATAAAATGCATTTGTAGAGGTAAAGTATGAGAAATATAAGCCATTTATGCCCTACTTTGAAAGATTGCATGATGCTCGGGTAGCTCCCTGTCTTTGACAAAATGAGTGAAATTCACTCTCTGAATAGTCTGTCAAGGACCTAATAAGTTTTAGGAGTACTTTGTTATCAACCTAAAATTTCATTTCAGGTTCAGAGCATTTTATAGATTACTGATGACTCATTTTAACTTTTGGATGGATCAAACTTCTTTGAAAGCATTGTAAGGTGCCAAGAAATGCCTATTATAAAGTTTTTCATGAGAATTATTTTCCAGATGCAAATGCATTTACAGGAAAATCAAGTTTGGTTTAGTTTTGGGTGTTTATTTCTGGTAAAGCTTGTGCTCATAAAGAAGCACATTTGGAAGGCAAGGTAAAGCAGTAAATCAAACAAGAATAAGGTAACACAAGACAGTGAATATATGCATATAACAGGCAGATTTGGGCTATTTTTCTCCTGTGTTTTCACTGTGATGGTGTTAAGGTGGGATTTTTTCTGGATAGTTCTGGTCTGTAGATCTGACTGATTGAGAAGATGTTTCTTCAACACAAACTTGAAAAGGGTAGAGCATCACCTTACCTTCATGCTGTGGTGCAGGAGGTGTGGGCACTTCATTGGCCTAATTTAAAGCAGTAGATGTCCAACATCCTAAGAAAGCCTCTGAGGGTTTTCCTGGAGTGTAGGGCAGCACAATGATGCTTGAAGAGGCAGATGGGTTGTACTCTACTGAGAAAGTGATAGAAATACAAATTACATGGAATAATGTCAGGCAGCTGCTCGCATGTGGAGGAATAGAAAATGATGGCTTCCAGACCAGTCTCCAGAGAACAGTAGGTTTGTCCTTGTTTTCATCCTCTGTTTTCTGCTGCATCAATCAAGAAAGCAGATGTGGAGAGAATGCAAGAAATATTCAAATCCTACCCCTGAAACAGCTTTCTTGCTTGACTGATGGCTTTCAGATTAGAGGTTGGTCCAGAGTGGCTCAAGGCCACCAGCATTTAAAAGAACATCATATTCTTGTGAGTTCAGGATTCTAATCAAGTGGTGATATTATTTTCTACCAATAAACAGGAGGGAAAAAAAGGGCAGAGAGAAACATTAAGGATTTTATTGCTTTTTGTCAAAAACCTAGACAAGTTCAATGATAAAGAACAGAGGAAAAACAAGGACAGAAAATTTAAATTTTGTGTCAGAAAGTCTTGGGAGGAATTTGGAGATGAAGTGTTGTAGCTGAATTTATTATCAGAAAACACATAATAAAGCAAAAGACATTATATGAGATAGCTTGCAATTGTGTAATCCACTTATACACATCACTTTTTAGTTTAGTTTTAGGACCATTATTTCCACTGTTTCTACCCACTTTCCCCTAAACTCAGTTTAAATTAGAGTAAATTTTGCCTCTCTCTGCCTTTTTCATATTGACAGAAATGTGTAGCTGTGTTTTATTCTACGTGTTCCTTTCTTTCTCTTGGCAGCATTCATGTGTGTCAGACAGGGTTAAAGCTATGTGGTTTTTTCCTCCCCCTGCCTCCTTGTGTGACCAGTCTGCTCAGACTGTAAAGATTTGGTGTTCAAGTTGTTTGATTCTGTACCTGCATAAACTCTGATCAAAATGGCTGGGCTGGACTTAAAGTGCTGCTGAAATACATAGCCATTAGTTTTCACTATAACAACTGGAGACAGTTTTTAAAAACTTGTGGCAATGCAGCAGTGTAAACCACACCTGTTGAAAAAGTTAACTTTACAAATCTGTGTATTTTTTAATCTGGCAGCCCACAGAAACTACAAAGTCTGCTTCCCATCCGATCACTGGAGAAATACAGGTAAATATGTAGTTTTTGCTGTGTAAATTGTTGATAGTGGCTGTGTTTTTCTGTGGAATAAGTTTGCAGAAAACTATCTCCATCAACTGATTTCTTATTCAGCTTCAATCCCTTAAAATGTTACTAATGTAAGGCAGTGCCTGATTTTTGCAACCATCTTTAATGTTGGCTTGTGAAATACAACCAGAAGAATGGGAAATGCTGCTGTTCCCAAAAGGACTAAAAGGATAGTGAAATTCATCCTAATCCTTAATCTTTGGCCACTTATTGTGCTTTTCTTTAGAAATTCCCTGCCTGTTTACATTGAAGCAAGAACCACTGTGGGTTTCTTAGAGTGCATTGTATTTATTTCCATGCTATGCCAAGTTTATGGTTATCCCATACGCAAATTGACTTTAGCCTTCTAAAACACTGGAACAGAGAAAGCAGAATGACTGAAGCCTAACCCAGATTTCTGTTTTTGTTTTTGTTTTTTTTTTTTCCTTGATTAACCCCTCTCTTCTATATTAGTACTAAGTTTATTTCCATAGTATTATAGCATCCATGTCAGACTTGGCCTCCAGGTAGATAGGGTGTGAGTCATTATCACTCAATAAACTGGCTATTATTCAGAATAATATCAAGGGTTCAAATTTCTTTTGCTTTTTCTTGACTGGAATAGATCAATATGGGTGTTTCCCCTTTTTTCTTTTTTTTAAGGTCCAGTGTGATGATCTAGCATCTCATTCTAGTCAGGAAAGAGAGACAGAAACTTCTAAAATGTGTTTATTTCCAGAGAACATAGAGGTCTAAAGCTCATTTTATTCAAAGGGTTTAGGAGATATTGAATCACTTGGAAAGTAAAAGTAACAAATAATCCTGCTGTGTTTTAATGTATTCACTAGCTTCAAATCAACTATGACAAACACCTGGGCAACCTTGTCATCCACATCCTTCAGGCAAGAAACCTTGCTCCCAGAGACAACAATGGCTATTCGGACCCCTTTGTTAAAGTTTATCTTCTTCCAGGGAGAGGGTAAGTGTAGGACAAATTTTAACCTGAACTTTGTTTTAGTTGAGCTTTGCTACTTGTCATTACTTGTCATTAATAAACAGAACTAAGAGTTATTGCTATAGAAAATCCAGGTGCAACACCAGGAAAAAGGTAGATTTTTAATACAGAGTCAGATCTTATTCCCAGAACATACATACTTTGGTAGTGACCTTAGGAACTTTATGGTCATTCTTGTAGATTCACTTTTTTTTTTTTTTTT
>VXAC01007842.1:375439-401275 GCA_013399225.1 Rhipidura dahli
TTTTTTTTTGGGGGGTGTTTCTTTTTAAAAATTATAATACAATTTAAAGGTATTTAAAGTAACAGCAGAGTCAAATTGAAATAGATGCAACATTTTCTCTAATATAGAAAGCTGCATGTTAAGCTTAGCATGGAATGGTTGCTTCAGCTCCTGACAATCTGAATTTAGGACAGATTTGCAAACAGGCAGAATTAAAGTACCTGAGATAGATTTAAGGCTGCACTATAATACAGAAGCCAAGAAATACTGGTCAGAAAAAAATCTCTCCATATGAGTTTTATGTGGTTTTGTTAAGAGTGAAGATATGGCTTTAGAAATACTGTTAATTTTGTATCTAGTGACTATACAAGTCACTAATCACTTTTTCACAGATCATTGATGTTTTTGACTCTGTAAGCACAAATAGCTCATTAGTACTTCCTTTAAAAGGTATGTTTTTGTATCAGCAATGTACCATTTTTTTCCCCAGTGCTACTGAATGTCATTTGTATATGGAGAATATGAAAGAATATATAAGAATACATGCTTATAATAATCCTGCTGACTTCAGTGACACAATAGATATATCTAAAATTAGGCTGATGGATCAGATTGTATATTGCAAAGACAAATTCTTGCAAACTTCCCTGCTTGTGTAATCATACTCATACTAAAAGACTCTTAGGCTAGAACAATGCAAATAAAAATCTGTATATCTGTTCTGCTCAGTCTAACAGGAAAGTGGATGTTCAGGTCACAGTTCAGCATTTGGTGTATAAGCAAGCACCACTAAATACACAAGTGGTAAAAATAAAGCCACACATTTTCTTTGCAGCTTGCTAATCCCAGCTGTGCAGTATTTGATATTGTTCAGTAGCACTGGGCCCAAAGCTATTACTGAACGTAAGGGGAACAGGTGCCAAAGCTTGAGAGGTTTTTAAATGTACCTAAGGCTTTTATAAAATGCTTGTCACATCAATCTTAGTGGGAATTTTGCAGGCACATTCACTGATATAGAAATAAGGCTTTGAACTAAAGGCATGTTCATCCTATAAAGTATCAGTTTAAACTTGTTGCCAACTTATGAAGAATTGGAGTTTAGTTTAATTTGGGTTTATTATATTAAAAGAAGCCACTGTTACAGTTTTGCATGTAACTTGGGCCTTTAGGGAATAATTAAAATGAAGAACTTCTTAAAAGTCCCAAACTTTTTTCTGAAAGTAGAAACTTGGGTTGCTACTGAATAACTTTTATTTGTAGTTCAGACCATGCTAGACTTCTTATTCTTCCTAATTCCTCTATTTCCCTTGATTCTGATATTAGAAACTACCCATTATTCATGTTTTCTTTCATCTCTGTTCTCATTTTCTCTTACACTGCTTCCTCTGTGTTCCTAACTAAATTCTGGATATGCAGACAAGTCATGGTTGTCCAAAATGCCAGGTAGAGTGCACTATCTTCCAGTTTTATTCTTTCATTTGTTGTGTGCATGAATGAGGCAATGAGCCTGTGCATTGAACTACAGATTTCTCTTGAGTTCTGATGTCATGAAACTGTGGTATGGTTTTGCATTACTAACTTTCTAATTATGTCATTTCCAGCAGCTGAAACAAGTAGTTAATGCTCTTTGGTGCAACATTATCCTAAGGCCAAACTCTGATGACAAGAAAAATTTCTTTTGAGGTCTAGAAGAGTTGAGTTCAGAGATATCTAAAACTTCATTCTCACTCACTGAAAGTTGAGAAATCATTAACTATGAATTTGTATCAAGATTTGGAGTGTTCTTAGTGCCAAGAGAAACAGGGTCTGTTTGGTAATGAAATGGAATATTTTTCTCTATTTACCTTGCACAAGGTATAGACATTAAAGCCAGGTATAACTCCAGATAATTGCCCAGATGGGCAATTCAATCTGCTTGAACAGGTAAGTGGTTATTTGTGGTAAACAAACTTAAAATTTAATTATTGAAATTACAAGTTCTTTGTTTGTCCTGGAAATATAAGGCAAAGCTCAGTTCTCAAGATATGCTGACATCAGCCCAGGCTAAGAAGATAAGAAATATTCCAGCCCCAGTTTTAAATTTGTCTAAAAGTGATAACCTGACTAAACAAGTGAACAGATTAATTTCAATAAACAGATTTCTCTAATCTATCTTTCTTCATTACTAAAATTATTTAATGAATGTTAAAATTACACATTTCATATCTTTTAATACAGTTATTCTATTATGCATCTTTCATTGTACTTGATACCTTGTATTATATATGAATAAATTATAATTAAGGAATCAGAGAGAAAATATAAAGAAAAGAGGAATGCAGTTTGTATTTTTTCACACAGCATACTCCTTTAATTTCAAATGCAAATTATTTCACATTAAGTGACATACCAGTGGCTGGTTTAATGAATGCATTTTAACAAAGTAGCTTCATGTGTTAATCTGTTAATTGCTTGGGGGAAGGTGCATCAGTGGTATGAACTTAATATGTTTGCCAGAGCCTTCCCTCCAGAGGCCTAGGAACCTTCATCTGCCACTCAGTTTTGCCTGGTTTTGCACCTTCCTTAGAAGAGGTCAAAGTCTCCTGCTTCCCTCTGCAACTGATACAGACCACAGATATGTGGATGTGGGCTCAGGCTGCCCTCACAGTTTGGATCCAAATGTTCCATGGACTTCACTGGAAACATTTCAGAGCTACCATGTTAACAACACTTGTATTTTGTCACTGCCCGCTCTGGAACTCAACACTGCATGAATCACCTTCTCACATACTTCAAAAAAGAATCAGAAACTTTGAAAAGGTGATGAAGTTCCACTGTTGCAAAAGGAGATCCAAGAAGGGAAAGGCAATGTTGGTGTCATTTTCTTGGCTGAGTGTCCAAAGACACTTTCCCACTTACTTCAAAAAATGAAAGTATATCTGTTCCCTAAAATCAGTAGATCATAGGACATCTATCAGGATGTTCTAGGCAGGTGATGCTTTCCTCATACCAGAGAGTAGGAAAAGAAGGCTACTGAGGTGCTTTAAAATTTTAACTGCATTACTTAATAATATTTGCCATTAAAATCTCATTTCAAAATGGATTCAGATTTTGCATTTCAGCCTTCTTTCCAAGATATGCAAAGAAATAGCTTTTTGTGAGTTTATTTTTCATATGGTCTTAGTGCCCCTAGATTTTAAATCACTCTTGCCCTTCTGTCCTATGGCTTATAGAACTCACTAAACTCTGGAGAGCTGGTGCTTTCTTCTCATAAACAGAAGTGAACAGATACTTTGTTTCACAGGTACCAAAACCCTTCACATTTTTCAAAAAACTGAAAGACAGTGGATAGAAAGATTTCCAAGAAAATAAGTGGAAATACATAGAAAGAATAGAGCAAAAAATTGAGGAAATACAGCTGCAAATCCCTTTCACTTAGAGGTATCAGGCTAGTAGGCAGCTTGGATACAGCCACCTCCTTTTGGAGAATAAAGCCACTCCCTATCCAGATTAATTAAATGTGACCACTGCGCAGCAGAATTGAGTTTATAGAGTGAAACTGCTGGTGCTAAAGTTCCAACATTGACTTATATGTGCCAGTGAAACACAAGTATCTTTCGCACAACCATAAATCAGAATTGTTGCAATCTGGTAGCAGGTGTGGTATGTCATTAGTGACTGGCTGATTAAATTAATTCCTGAGTGCTCCTTCTCAGTTAATCTCACGTGGAAAGAATTAGGTCATTAGTTCATGCCACAGTGTGAACCAAAACAGTTAAATCAGAAGTGAGAGCTGTATACCACCAAAAGATATTGTAGGGGAACCAGAAAAGAGTCTAGTATGGCATATACAGGTAACTTTGTGCATTTTTGTCTTAGTGCTGGAGAACAGTCCTGGGAATTTTTTGTTTAGTAATCCATGTAGCGGATATATACTTGCAGACTGACAAAAAGAGTTTCTTTACCTCATATCTTGTGGATTTTTCAAAGTATTAAAAGATTCTCATGTTCTCCTACCCAGCTTTTTTGAGTTGTCCATTAAAATTTATGTTAAATTAAAATTGGAATGAAAGCAAATATAATATCAAAGCTCACAGAGCTAGATGAATCCATATTTTGTTAAAGGTTAGTGTATTGCTTTCTCCATACTCAGGAAATGTAAAGTACAATAGAAAGCATTAGTGATTCTTTTTAAAATAGATTATGCCGCCAAAGCTTTGTTCTTGGCTATTGACAAAAAAAAAAAAAAAAAACAAAAAAAAACCATGATCCTGATGCACTTTTATATTTCTTTCAGGTACAGTTAAAGGGATAGGAAGAGAACAGGATCAATAAGAAATTATTGTTTGAATCATTAACAGGATATTAGTTACCGTATGGTATTCATTAAATGTGTCTGTGAGATGGGATTCCTGTAATTAGAGATTGCAACCTATAAATATAATGAATATTTGCTGCTTTAAAGTGCTAATGGGATAGTCATGGAAAAGAAATCAATGCATTATCACCTCAATTTAGAATCAGAGCCCAATGCCTACAAAGAGAGGACAAAGTGTACGTGCATGGGCTGAATGATGCTTTATCTTGAAATGGTTTGAGGCAGAGCAGGCCTGCTGAAGAGTCAGAAGATGTTTTAAAAGACTACCTCAGGAAAGCATACCAAAGAAAACATCTGAAAGGCTGTCATTGTCCTCTCATAACCCTGAAATGTTGCAGAAATGGAAGATATGGCTCTTTTCTTATTCTGGTTTTTGGGTTGTGGATGTTGTTTTGGGTTTTGTTTTTTTCTTTTTTGTATTAGAGCTGAAAGAAACAAAAGGTTGCTAATGTAATGTTTTCTTTTGTTCAAATTCAGTGCTGAGTACAAGCGGAGGACTAAGTACATACAGAAAAGCTTGAATCCTGAGTGGAATCAGACAGTCATCTATAAAAATATCTCCATGGAGCAGGTGCGTGACTGGTGGTGCTCTTCAGTGCTGTTTGCTGCTTTATTATTTGTGTGGTCTGCAGTGCTCACAGGGAAGGGAGCAGTGCTACTGGAAATTCTGTGAGCCTCTGTAAAATCTTGCCAGATTTAGGAAAAATTCAGAATTCTTTCCTTGCCTCTGATAGAGCTTACTATGGCAATACTCTTTTCTTGCCCTTCTACTCATAAAAATGGTAATTTGTGGGGCTGACACTCATAATCATGTCATAAGTACAGACATGACAATTTAAAAAATGATAATGGAATCAATTTATGAGGGAAAAAATTAATATATAAGTTTCTGAAGTAGATGCAGAAATCATAGTCACTCTTTGTTCCAAAAGCCATGCAAACTTACACAAAGCACAGTTTCTAGAACTTCTTTATTAAAAAAGAGTTTTTAAAATGTAGAGATACATTTTTAGATTTACCAGCAATTTATATCAATATCTTGAGATAAGAAGTGTATAATAAAATTAGAAGATATTTGATTTCCTTGTCATAGAAAGATTTAACTCACATCTGGGAAGAATGTCTGTGGAGTCTTCTCTTGTTTCTTGGTAGCTTCCTAACTCCAACTGTGCTTCTGAAGCACTATGAGGTAACTGAGTCCTCTGCTCCCCCATCTATCCTCATAAAGTGCTTTTTACACACTTGAAAAAGATACAATGGGCAAAATGATGATCAGTTCATTTTTTTAGTTATGAAATACATTTTATAGAGTACTGGATTTGTGTTCATTTTTGCCTTTCTTACTCTTTTGTTCTTGATACTTTAAACTTCACTTTACAATGCCATTTAATCTTTCTGTATTTTTTTAAAAGCCTAGAATAACCAGGCTCTCTAGCGAAAAGATTTACCAATGTTTTTAATGTACTTCTCCATCACAACCCTAAGACCTCAATATAATCTTCCCAATTTAAAATTTCATTATTCTTTCTTCTTGTTCATTGAGAGGAATGTAGACGAAGATACTCATTTTTGCATGGAACAAAACCCTTCCCACAGAGGGATTTGCATGGTTGCTCATGCAATCTACACATCTGAACTTAACAGGCAGTAGCTCAGATTTACTTCAGAGGTGTCCTGTTGTAGGTAGTAGTTTGGTGGGGTTTTGTCACTGCTTCATGTAGGCTTTTATTAATGGTAGCTCATTGACAATTAAAGCACCAGGAAAAAAAATTATGTTTGCCTAGCTGCAGTATAAACCTTAGGTCTTGTTGGTTTGGCGTCAAGGTTTGGCAAGTCTTTACAATATTTCCAAACAGCTTTTAATCTAAGAAAGATTCTTCAGTTTTCTTGATTTGCCTGGAGGTTCTGCTGTGGCATTTCACAGAGCTGTTCTCAAGAGTGCTGGGATGTTGTACATTTAATGGCTGTTTGGTGCTTTGAAAACAGATAATGGTGTTAATCTCGGATTTCTTGGACAGTGACTTTAATCCCAAAACATCTCCTTATAGCGTTGATGTCAGTGTTTTGACCAGTATTTGATGAAATTTGCAGTGAGTTTGCATGTTGAATTCTTTTCACTCTTGCTTTCTGTTTTCAAATCTCCTCCTTTTCCCTTTTTCTGAGGCTGTTATGCAGCGCTTATAGTTTAGTTTAGTTTACACTAAGTGTGTAAACTTCATTTGAGCACCACATATCTTCTGTATTTTGGCATCTAGTCACAGAGAATTGTGCTCAGAGAACACTGTTTCCTTCCATTCCTCTCCATGGCTTCTACCTACTGCTAAGATACTGGTGTGTCTGACTTTTCTCCAATAAAATTCTATGCCCTGTCTTAGAGACTATACAGTGAAGCACATTTCTGAATCACAAATAATTCAATGCTGATGATAAGTACCCTCTACAATCTGAGGAACTCTCACCATGTGAGAGACCATAATTTGTACTCATAACCCTCAAAAATGTGTATTTCAAAATAGTTAAGAATATAAATAGAAATACAAGGCAATAATTGTATTAGACTGAGGATGAGCATTCAGTTCACCAAACAAGCAAAACTGCACCATACACTGTTACAGAGTTAGCAGTCACATTCAAATATAAATTCATGAATTTTTATAAATCGTATTTCTTCAAAGAAATATTTCCTTTCCCTCCGAGCTTTTTTCTCTCCATCAAAGCATGTGTTGCTTGCTGACAGCAAAGAAGTATTATTTAAATATTTCCTGATACGGTTCTTTTAACGTCACTGTCTAGACTTTAGCTGGTTGTACAATTTTTCATTTTCCTTTTCTCTTTCATAAACTACCTGAAATTAAAGTGAAAATAACTATGGGAAATAGATCACTCTTTGAAATTAAACAGACTTTTTCAAGGTTGGAATGATTAGTTCTATCACATTTTTAGCAAATTTTACTTTGACAGTTGGAGAAAAAATAAACTGTGAGTATTTAGTAATTTAAGGTTTTTGTTAAGTAATAGAATGGAAATAGTTACAATTTGAGAGGAAGGCTGAGTACACACATTCCAAATGTTGTGTAGTAATTGCTAACTCAAGTCCAGTACCTACTCAGAGCATGAAAGGAAGCATTAGAGTAATTTAAGGAGATGATAAAAGATGTAAATTCTGTTGCTGGTGAGGCCATTGGTATAATATATGACTACACTGTAAAGTTTGGCTTTCTTTGTCTCAATTTCTTACTAGCCAGAAAGCAAATAAAAACATTTCCTTACAATAAATAATTCCATAAAGCAAATAGTTTTTCTGTAATTTATGTCTGTAATTAGAAGGTAATATATTTAGAAAGAGTAATATTTTTAAAATCCTTGAGTGATATGGAAGCCTGTGTCTTATTTCCCAAAGTAAGGTAATCTTTCATATGAATCAGTAAGGTGTTGGTATTTAAATCTTACTTAATATTTGGGACAAAAGAAAGTAAGTTCCTGAGTGACCTATAAAAAGTCTTTTTGTCCTCCCATGTACTAAAATACAACAATATAGAGAAGAGAACACTGTTCATATTTAACAGCATATTAAATATGAACATAAACAAAAATAACTCTAATAGATTACCTAATGTACTACATTCATTTCTACTCATCAACCATCCTAACTGAAATTACAATATTTTATATTATTTCTGTAGTAATTATAGTAATATGCTTTTACCATAGAGGAAAAACAAGATGCATTAAAATTATTTCTTTCCTAATGCAAATCCTTGTATAAAATTTTCAAGGAATATGTTAAATATTTTAAATAGTGCATATTTAGCAACACAGGCAGAAACTATCCATAAAAATACCCAGACATTTAAAACAAGAAATAAACACTTCTGTACCTGTGGTGTTGGTTATGCCCTTCTTAAGAGACAGTATTTTTCACATTGGCTGTTTCTGTATATTCCTTAATTTTGTTTAAAATATGGCTGTCCATGGAAACCTAAAACTAGCTGGAGTCCATGTGCAGTAATGTGCTTCTAGGTGGATTTTTATCTATTTTATTGTATTGTTACTTTTTCCCCCCACAAGGCTAAAGCTGAAATCAGTTCTTGTTTGGTAACAGTTTTTTCAGAATATGCTTGGAACTCAGATGAATTAGAATATGTGGAAACTGTGTTCCTTCTTTTTGTGACACTTTCTCATTTTTCTGTTGGTATATTTGCCATTTGCAGAAAGCCATGGTCAGACAGATAGAGGGTTCCTGCCAGCCAATTCACTGTTGCTGTCTGTTATATTTCTAATGAGCATCTGAACTTCAGGATTCACAACCAAAAACTGATTGATGTAAGGCAGAACCCTACATTGCTGTGATGGTATAATGGCTTCTTTTAAAATCAGCAGACCTTGAGTGCTCTTTGCCACCACAGTGATACATAAATATATCTTCAGAAAAGCAGATTTTCCTCTTCTTTGCAACTCATGTAGTGCACTCTGCCTAATAAAGGTCTGCCATGTTTTTTCATTGTCATAATATTTTATAAAAGCTTTATTAAATTGAAAGGCTTAAAATAGATTTTGCAAAGAAATATAGAGTACTCTAAGTTTTCATCACAGTTTTGTTATCACACTGTTACAAAGAAGCTAGGAAAGTATGGCCGCACATACTTGAAAATCTTTTTTTTTTTTTCCCTTTCTACCAAAAATTCTTCAATCCTTAGGGTTTTTTTTCCCCATTTCCTGGACCTATACATTCTTCTCTCTGTCCTTGCATGGTCAGCAAAAAGAAATCTCCTCTCAAAATAGCAACAACTGGCATAATACATTTCTGAAAAGTATTTGTGCTATCCCTTTTTTAAATGGTAAAAATGCATGTACTTAATATAGCACCTAGTAGAAAATTGTATCATCCAGGAAGCCAAAAGCATCATGAATCTGTGGGTGCTCAGCTCACTTTTTCAGGTTATTTTTCATGTTGCAGTTTCAATACTGTCTTGGAACAGCAAAGAAAAGATATTATATTCAGTCGAGGAAATCAGCTTTAGAAATATTCTGTAAGCAGTGTTCAAAAAAGGATCTTTTTGTTCAAGTTTTTCTTTTGTTTTTGCAGGATATTTTTAAAAAGAATGCTTTAGGAGAGTATTGCCTAATTATGTAAGAATAAAACAGAGAAAGATTAAAGAATTGCTCTCAAATATTTAAAAAAAAAGTCTTAGGTCTCAAGTTGTTCTGTTGCCTGCTTAAAGAGTACGTTGTTGATGCTAAAAATAGTTCAGTTCCCTTTTGTGTGGGTTTCCCAGGATATGCTGATTTAAATTTTCTTTTCATAGACATTGGCTTTGCATAGTTGCGCATTTTTCTAAATTTGGCTGGGAGCAGAGTATATTCTGAATACATAATAATGAGATGAAATTATCATTTAAAGGCAATTTCAGGTTATTAGGAACTGTCTTAGACTGTGTTGCATTAAATCAAGGGGCAATGGAGAGAAATTGAGGAAATCATGGTGCTAATAACACCGATGCTGCGGGTTTGATCCTATACAGACCATAATTTAAGAGTTGCACTCGATGATCCTTGTGAGCCACTCCCAACTCAGAATATTCTCTTGTTCTGTAAATAGCCAAGAGTGCTTTCATTGCAAGTATATGCAATATGTACAGTAATTGGCATAGCTTATCATTTTGAGCAATGACTTGATCCTTTGTTGTCCCTCTGTGCCCAGCAGCCAACCAATAGAGCAGTGAGTGGCAGGTTACTTCTGTTAGGATGATGACCTCAACTATCACATAAGAATTCTTCTTCAGACTTTTATTCAAGTATGTGAAGAGTCCTGTTTTCCTCAGTAATGCTTGGATTCTTCACTTATAGCTTCTCAGCATGACTTTGCAGACACCCTACAACCTGCAGGATTTTGTCCTCTCTTTCAAGCCACATGAATTTATTACTGCCTTTCCAGCCACCTTATGACCTTTTGCCCCAGCACACAATATCAGTAATCAATCCTGCCCCTATATGTCCCCAGAGACAGCTGGAAAAGCACTCAGGTCAGTGTTTACAGTAAGGTCAACTGCTTTGGTCAACAGTTTCTCTGTCTTGTGCTCTCTTGTCATGTAAAAAGACTTACCTGTTTCTTACTGAGGCCAATAGAGGAGTGCTTGACACAGCTACCATGCTTAACACGATCTGCAGATAATGGATTTTGACAGCTGTCATTAATACCCAACAGTACAACTTGTACTGCATGCCTGGATCACTTGCAGATTCTCATTGACTACAATGAATTCTGTAGGCTTAAAGCCATGTCTTCACAGATGAAATTATGTAAATAGGGTGTTTGATATGATAGATTTGCAATTCACGCTCAAATGCACTTCAGGAAAATGTCTGAATTCCCACAACTCAGATCTGATGATGAGAAAAACTGCAGCAACACAAAAATGGGGCTTAAAAAAATCAGTTGGCCCTTGCAGCATACATACATTCTACCCGAGAAAACTTGTGGAAATTCCTAAAATAGGGCCAAGCACAAGACTATGTGTGGTGAAAACAAATAATAGCCCCAAATTATTTTTCTCAGAACAAGGTTGATGTGAGGGCAAAAACTGCCTACCTGTCACTGTAAAAAAGGACACATGGAGGAAATAATCTATAGAAACCACCATAAAGAGTTGATCTGAAGTTTATGAGGTTAACTATCCTTTCACTTGAATTGCAGCTGAAAAAGAAAACCCTGGAAGTGACTGTCTGGGATTATGATAGATTCTCCTCAAATGACTTCCTCGGTGAAGTGAGTATCTTATTTCTTCTTCTCTGCTAGTAATAACTGCAGGCTGTTATTTGGAGACTGTTCTCTTCCAAGGTATGGTACATGTGTTAAGTAAAACCTTTTTTTGCATCCCAGTTTTATTGTTGTCTTCATAACAAACAGTCATGATTCCTTTAATTTAGACATGAAAGATATATCCCTTTTATCTCTATTAACTGGGGGCAAATTAATTAAGGACCTAACAAAATGTTAATTCATTGAAAATTAATACTTTTTGAATGTGAGAAAGTAACATTGACTCCAGGGGGAATTCTTGTTATGACTGAAAGCTGTCTGCCTTGATTTTAGTGTAACATAGGAAGGCTGAGGAGGTATTAGTCTTTGTAAATGATTAAAGGATTAAATTCTGCCATCAAGCCATATTTTAATACATCCACAACTACCTTCAAGTATGAGTAATTTACTCCTGCTAAGTCTCATTTTTAACATTCTGAAATAGTAATATCATTACCAAAGTATGACTGAAGGCAAAATATAATCTTGTAATTAATAATAAATGAGATGAGTGCTCATGGGAAGAAGGCTTTCTCTTTAAAAAACAAATAAACAAACATATGCACATATAATACAGAATTACCAGCAATAACTATGATATAAAAAATAATTAAATACATTATTACAAATAAAGATTATAATTAGAAACAGAAACACAGGAAAATCGTTCATTCATACAGACTGAGAGTATCTGGGCTCACTCTGCGTTTGAATTCTGCAAAAAAGCCATTCAGTTCAGCTCCAGTTCCTCTTTGTGTAACTACTAAACTGAGCAATCAGTGTCACTATTTGAACAATTACTAAAATAAATGTATAGGAAGCTGCTACATGATTACTTATTTCCTGCATACTGTGTCCATATTCTTGTTGAGTTCAGCATGTTTGTCCAAATACAGGGCTTTTCTGAATATTTACATCATTGGTTTTTATGACATTTTGAAAAAGCATGCTCCAGCAACTGTTTCTACATGAAGATTTAAACCTTTCCCTTTCAGATTTTTTTAGCCTCTATAACTACTTTTTTATTAGTTGTGAAAGCAGTTAGGGAAAAAAGGAACAGAAAACACTACCCAGGGTATCTCAGCACCAGGATGTCCAGAGGAATCCTGCACCATAACATCGTGTGTGGGATAGCCAAATTGTGCCCCAAAGACTTGCTTGAATAGAGCCAGCAGGACTTCTGTGCCTCAGAAGAGAAGTGGCACATCATGGTCCACAGTGAAACCTCTCCTGCTACAAAGCAGAGCCCCCAGCCTACACTGCCTGTTGGGAACAATGCTCAGCCATGCTGCCTTCCAGGTCATTCTCGAAGTTCTGACCATAAACCACAGCAGGGAGCATGCTGAATAATTCATCTGTTCAGATTAATTAGTGGCCTAACCAGAAAGACCAAGCCAGGTCACAAACAACCTATGAAACTGAAAGGAAAAAAGGAAAGAAAAAAGCCTTTTAACCTAGAAAATACCAGTTATTACGAGACTTTCCCATCCCTAAACTTGAAGAGGCTTTCTTTAATTCAGGTTCTTGTAATAAAGTGACAGAAACATTGTTCCCTGAGGTAATTGCACACTTTATTTGTCTAGAAGTTTTAAAACCTCTCAAGCTGATGTCAGTTTTAAAACTCTCACTTTAAAGCCAAATGCAAAGCTATTTTTGACCTTCCTTCATTCAAGATTCTATGATGAATTTCAGTACTTTGCATCCCTTGGCCCTCTCACAACTGCAAGCCTATTAAGGGAAGAAGAGTCCTTATTGGTGCCAGTGCTCTTTTTTTTGTTTAACTTCTTTCTTTTTTTAAAGAAATTTCACAGAATTTCTGTTAACAATGAAGATGGTTTGTTTAGACAAGATTTCAGCTACAACGTTTGGGGTTTTTTTTAGACAGGTTATTTGTTTAATTTCCACATTATCATTGCACGTCCTTTTTTTTTTTCTCAGTAAAGTTTAGAGGCATAAATGATATACTGAATTCTATTATTTTGTTGAAGTGCAAGATTAACTCTTTTCTTTTTGTTGCTGCTTCTGCATGCGTGGATTTTTTAAAGACTCAAGAAGCATGAGTCTCATATTATTGAAGACCTTAATAAAAACAAATCTAGAACTCTTTCCCCCCTTAAAAGCACTCATAAAAGGGAGACAATTACACTGCTTGATTCTCCTATTGGAATATGTCTGTACGGAGGCAGAATGGCTGGATGTCTTTTTAGTGTCTTTTTAGTGTAGCTGTCAAGCTAGTGCTCATAAGCTTCCCTCTAAACTGCCCAGTTGTCTTTGTGTGGAGCTGTGCCACAGCCTAAGGACTCAGCTCACAGTCTTTACTGAGGTCCTGGTGAGAAGACACGTTAGTTCAGGCACATCAATATGCTACTGAATCTGCGTTTGGGGTCACAGCATGCCCAGGGAGTCCTGAATCTGCCAGCACACAGATTTCTACCCTTCGCTCTTACACTTGATTGCAACTTCTGACCACTCAACTGCAGTCTCCTCTGCTGTATGCAATTATTAATAGGTCAGATATAGGCCATATATTATACTTTGCTTTATTTGTAGGTATTGATCGAGTTATCCAGCATCTCTCAGCTTGACAACACTCCTCGGTGGTATCCTCTTAAAGAACAGAGTGAAAACATTGATCATGGGAAATCTCATTCTGGACAGAGCAGCCAGCAATCTCCAAAACCATCTGTCATCAAGAGCAGAAGTCATGGAATCTTCCCGGACCCCTCCAAGGGTAGGAATGACTTGGTGCACCTGATATGAAATATTTTCCCAGGTGATGGGAAAACCTTGCTATGTGTAAGTTCTAATAGAAAAATAAAGATACTGCTGTGAAGTTTGTACACATTTTTATTAAAAATCCATTTATCTCTGTGATTAATTTATTGGATACAAGGCTTAAATTGTCTCAGTCTTTCCAGCCAGCTTACTCAGAAATTGTGTCCTTAAAACAGCAGTTTACAGACCCTACATTCTTTGTACATCTGCTGTGGAATCTGTGCCCTTTTCATTTTCTTGGTAGACTTGGGCAAATTCATACCTATTTAGCTTTCTATTTTTCATGTGCCTTAAATATTCTATGGAATTTTTCATCTGAAAATGCCATGTTAATACTTCATAGAACAACTATTATGCTGCAATAATGAATATGCATTTCCAGCCAATAATAATGGACTGTTGCATATCTCAGTTGAATTGGAAATCAGTGGAGCTGATATAGTAGATATACATTAGTGTTCACAAAAGCAGAATTGATCTCAGTGTCTCCTGCTCTAAGAAATTTATCTCTAATTCTTTTTTTTATGCTAAGTAGTCAGTGGACAGGTGCTCTCTTAAAACACATTCTATGTCATATGAAAGCAAAAACCATTCTGTCTACAATCCAGATGAGAGCCCCAGAGGGACAAGACTCTGCTCCATCTCCTATTTTTCTGTGTAACATTTTGCCAGGGATTGGTATCTATATAAGATGTCTGTCTGAATTAGAGGTAAGTATAGGAGCTATTGTAAGTTAGGCTGTGATTTTAATGGCAACATTATTCAGGATAAACTGACTTGCATTCACTAAGTGTTTGGTACTGGTGTAGGTGATGCTGGTTAGCCTTGACTTACTAGAGAATAGAAAACAGAGAACACTACGGCATCATTCCACCAGTTTGAGCCAACACAGGAGGTCCAATTCACAGGTGATAAAAAGCCAGTACTAAATAAATTATTCCCTGGGCCAGGGAACAGTGGGGAAGTAGAAAATGATGCTTCATAAAAGTTTCCTAACCATGATATATCCTGATACTTTAAATGGAATGGCACAGCTTAATCCTTATTCCTTGTCCTGGAATTTAGTTAGAAAGACCAGTCAAGAGAAAGAGAATCAAATTATTTGTTTTTAATAAATGCAAGAGTTGTGCTTCTTCATTTTCCTGGTAGACATGCAGGTGCCCACCATTGAGAAATCCCACAGCAGTCCAGGGAGCTCCAAATCTTCTTCTGAAGGACATCTCCGCTCTCACGGTCCATCTCGCAGCCAAAGCAAAACCAGCGTCACTCAAACTCACCTTGAAGACGCTGGGGCAGCCATCGCCGCTGCTGAAGCAGCTGTGCAACAGCTTCGCCTTCAACCAAGTAAAAGACGCAAATAAATTCCTCAGCATGGCAGCTTAATGTTCATCTGTTGCCTTTTTCCCTGCTGTCCTTCCCTTTTTGGCTATTTTTTTTTTTTCTGTTCTTGGCACACTGTGCTCACTCTGTTCAATGTCTTTCTTTGTGTGCCTGTGTGTGAATACATATAATTACAGTATACTCTTGTATTTAGAAGTCTTTTATTTATTTGTTTATTTTAATTTGTAAAGACTGCAGTGAAACTGGCTGTTTCTCCATCAGTCCCTTCTCTCATGGTCCATGATGTTCCATAGTTGTGCATGAATCACAGAAAAGACTATTGTGTTTTAATGTCACTAAATACCTACCAATGAAATAATCAAAACCTGCAGAGATGCAACTGCCAGCTCTTCAAATTGCACACAAGACTGAGACCACTTTAATAACTGGATGTATCTATAAGTTGTAATCATGAAGGACAGTGCTATACACATAAAAGATTTGAAGTTAAAGAAACTTTTTTAACTACATGGCTGAGATTTCTATTTTTGAAACACAACTGTAAATATCTATTTTTTTTTTTTTTTGGAAAGGAAATATAAGGCAACCTTCTTTATATCTCAGATAAGATTGTGTTAGTGATGAGCAGAACAGAAATACAACAAAAACATTAAACACGGTGGGTGCAAAACCATTGAACACACAAAGCCAGTAACAACAGATTTCAACAATGTTGTCAAGTTAGCAAACTCAAAGGGAGTTGAGAGCTAAGTCAGGTGTCACAGTTCAATTTTTCAAGTAATTTTTTGCCATGGATTGATTAAGGGTCAAGATAGATTTCATCTGACAACTTCAAACAGGCTAATGAATTAAAACTCTTCCATTCAAATGGATTACTCTCCAGAGAATACTTCAGACCAGTATCTGATTACTAACTGAGGGTTTAGTTGATGGTAAATTAAATCTCTCTGACTGTGGAGTCATTGTGTTTGTCTTTAGGATTTGTTGATATGCCATAAACTCACCATGGTATAATGCAAAACTGGGGGAAAATTATTTCCCTTGTCTTCACCATCATTAATAAAGAAACAGCCAGTTTTAATACTCTTTAATGCTGTGCATGTGGTGTCTCTTTGGTGTTTGAAAACACTACTTAAATACAGAAAAAAACCCACTTCTGTTTGCATGAATAACATTTAAGCTGGTTCCATCTGAGGATACATACTCTGGGTTTCCATTTCACCCACACTGCCACAGCAGCACATAAAAGCGGTCAGTCTAATCATGCCAGGAAGCAGCACAGACACAGCATAGCAGGAGTCCTCCCTATTCAAAGAACTCAGTCTGACAATCTGCCTCCACCAGCCAATGACAACAAAGACCAAAGCCAGCTAGCCCTCAGGAAAGTGATGTCTGATGGACCAGTCAAGCCTGAAGGAGGTGAGCAGAAAGACATGGTTAAGAAACCAACTACATCCCAAATACTTCTTGCCATGTCAACTAATTCATTGCGATATTTAATGATTTATTTTACCCCTCCATTAAGTGCTGTAAATGTTAACATGAATCAAGAACTCTGCTTGATTTTTCCACCTATCAGCGCATAAATCCATAATGAAAAACTGTGCTAAGAAGCATTATGAAACAACGTGTGCACTTTCATTCCACTGGAGTACTTAGACTTCTGTTGAAAAATAGTATAGCTTTGCTCATGTTGTTGCCTAATAAAAAGCATGCATCCAAGCTGGTCTGCTTAAGCATGATTGGACATTTCTTGTACTGTGAGTAAAACTGCACATTTTTGTTTCTGAAAATGTAATTGGGATGATAACAATTCCTGTGTCCTCTTCTAATGTAGTTATCATGTCAACAGTCATTAGTATAGACAGTTTTTCAAGCCACCAGTGGAAAGGAAAGGAGTTTTGATCCATGTATAGCTCAATCTTGATAATTTTCCTATCAGCATCTTTAAAAATTATTTTCTACTTGTAGGCACCTGTAATACCACATATCACCAATTTATTCCCTCATCACAAATAAAGAGCCAGAATCTCAATCAGTTCAAATTGCCACTGTTCTTTTGATTTCTGGAGCATCTTGTTTCTTTCCATGGAATCTGAGGGATAATCCAAATAAATGTACTGACTGAACTCCCAGATGTTCTCTTGTGCTGTAATCCCTTCCTAAGATCTCACGATTCATTGAAGATTTTTCTGTCAACACCATTGCACACATTGGACAATACAAGCTGGCTGAGAGGGCTGCAGGAGAGGAGGGAATGATACTTCAGACAATATACCCTAAAGAAAACAAATCATTCAGAGAACTAGTGTGATGTTAAAATAACTAATTAACAGGGCAAAAGTAATAGGTATTTTTAAACATTATATTTAGAAATGACAAGTTTTTTCTTAGGAGAGCCTTCAGAATTGTTCCATAAATCCATATATTTACATGCATGTGCATACACACCCACACACCCACACACACACACACATACACATTGTCTTACTCCACAGCTCAACTCCAGACACTCAGTTCAGGCATAAGGAGGGAATGTCATGGTACGAGCTCAGACATCGTGTCTGAAAGCTGCATACTACTCCTGGGATGTAGACCATTCCAATCTGAATAACTCATGATCTTTTGAGCTGTCATGTCTGTAGAGTTTTACCACAGACTTGTAGCCCTGTGGTGTTGCCTTTTCACATAGGCAGGTGATGCAAAACATTTTGCTTGTGATATAAGGTTGAATTAAGGTTCAGATACACTTTTATAATAAGGAAATAGTGAGGCTGTGGGCTTCAAGTACCTGTGCCACCAGCTGCTATTTTATCTTCTTTACTTTTAAAACTTACAAGAAGAATGTGTGTTGACGTGTACTTGGCTCAGCAATACGGGAATCATCATAGAGAGTAATGGGAATAAGAGTCTGCATTATAATAATAAGATTTCACACTAATTTATAAAAAAGTTTAGAATTACTATGAAGAGATGTGGTAATTTTGTCTTTTTACTTCTGACAGATAAACACAATGCATGGCCACCTACACAATGTTTACAAGTCTGGTTTCAGACCTGTGAGATATTTTGGCTTCTCCTTGCTGTACCAAAGCTAGTTTGTCCAAATTTATTTACATGAGGTGGGCCAGTAGTTACCATTTTGAAGTTAATGACACTCATGACTTTCAGCAGGAATAAAAAGCAAGATGATTTCACTGCAGTTTTGTGGAGTATGAAAGTAAAATGAGATGAGTCTATGACCTCTAACAGAAAAAGCAACAAAGATACTTAAAACAGCTTCTAATTTACGGACTTCTTTGTGGAATGAAGAGACGATAAAAAAAGGAGAGGTTTCCCCTGCATTTCAAAAATTCTAAAAAATTGAGAATATTGTGAAAATGAACGTTAGGGCATCATCAGTTTCCAAGTCCATTCCTAAAGAGATGATTCGTGTTTGAGGTACCCACCTCCATTACTTTATTGTTACCTAGAAAAAGAACCCATCGGGAACTGGCTTTAGTGACTGGAACAGTAATTATTGTCACTATGTCTCAAAGCCATTTACTAAGGAAGCCAATACAGGTAATCCACAACACTATTATTACTTTTTTTACCTCAGCTATTTCACTGTGCATTTATTAAAGAACAGCACCTTTTAGAGGATCTGTTGGGGTTTTTTTCAGCCCAAGCACACAATGGTGGTAGAAATGATTTTATGTTGTGAAGTCCTTTTATGCCTAAGACGACCCTCAGAAAGAGTGTCCTCCTTTAATCTAGTCTCTCAATAGCTTCACTTTTTTCTCTTGAATTGAATTGGCTCTTGAAAAAAACAACAAACCAAGCAAGACAAGAACCCTCAGTCATTCTCAGAGTGTCTTAAAGAAATCCTCCTCTACTTCTGATTTCTATGATCTTTTCTACTGGGTGTGTTTTGTCAGGTATTAATTGTGTGTCACTTGAGAAGTAAAAAGGAAATCATAAACAAAACCAGCACCTATAGTTTAAATAGTATATTCTGTGAGTGCAAAGGTCTTTCATCAGATTTTTATTGAACTGAACTCTTTCTGTATTCCTTTCAAAGAGTAAAAAATGTATTTCAATTGATCTGCTTTAAAATTAGGTGAAGATGTGACCAAAAAAACATTAATTTTTGTCCAGAACCTTTGTAAAATCCAACATTCAGCTACAGCAGTTAATTAAAAATAAACCCTGAAGTATAATTTTATCACTGCCCATGAGAGATAAGAGCGTGATCTGCAGAGAAACCAATTGCATGCTACACATTCCCATCACATCTCTCAGAAAGGAACAATAACATTTCAGAGCCAACTCTTTGAAGCCAGAAGTTGAGAGAGATCCAAGTCAGGGGATGAGAGCAATGCCTAGGCTTGAGTTAATTTGATGTAGGTTTTGTGCAATATATGAATCATTGGCAATTACACATTCACATAAAATTAAGTACATTCCTTTTGAAATAAATCTGTGTATTAGAGTTTATCCACCAGATGAGTCAGTTTTAGACACTGTGTGAATGAGTCCAGCACCTTTTCAGTCAGTAACTTAGGACCTTCTCATTTTGTGGAATTTTCTTGGTAGGTCATTTATGTTTTAAATATAATAAATTATTTTAGAATTCTTCAAATGCTTGAAACGTTGGAGATATTTCAATGATTATCTCCACTTCTCTTGATACATGAATATAAAAGAGTAGGTGTATTTGCAATATAATTTTTACTGATTTTATACAAAAAGTCTTTTGAAATCTAGCTTATAGTTTTAAAGGAACAAACAACATGCTTTAGTTTTAATGCCTTCCAATAAAGTGAATAAGAAAGACAAGGAACAGAAAAAAACTTCAGCATCTCTGTTAAGCAGAAAAGTGCATGACCTCTGCCTTGCTAGAATAGAAATTGTAGTTTTCAGGGAAATAAGTTCAGAGCACAAAAATAAAAGATACTCTTCATCATATAGTCATCATTTATCTACATAACTGCTCATTTTTAAATGATACAATTTTATAGGGACCTGTGCTCTCTACGTGAATGTAGCTTAATGTATAAAAATTGATGAGGTTGTCCTTATTTGCAGAGAAAAATATGACAATTTTTCCCCGAAAAGGACAATGATTGTACAATGAAAAATCAATTCCTTTATTACATTAGAATATCCAATGGTCAGCAAAAACAACATTATTGTGTGACCAAATAAGAGAATTGCTAAAAATTTATTTTGATTCTTCCTAGGATCTTTGAAGAACAGTAAATTAATATTTAAATAATAAATAGCTCACTAAGTGAATTTAAGCCTCAACATCATTGTATCCCTCTACATATTTTATTCTTTCCAACAGACATTCATGAAAGAGCAGCTACATGTCAATATGCTATTGCTTGTAGATCATTTGTTGGTGGATGCCATATGCAACTCCTCTTGTATTTGGCTCACATTAACCCAACCACCAAAAAAGCAACCTGCCAAGATAAAAACACTGCTATACTCCTGACCTGAATTAGTTAGCAAATATTAAAGATATAGAGAAATTATCATGTATTCAGTTAAAGATCCAAACATACCTGTTAATTTAAGGTAATTCCAACATAATAATTCTACAGCAATTTCTGTCTGTTTTTCAATAATTAATAGGTTTTTTCAAGTTTAAACCTCTAGCAATTTAAAAGCACAGCATTTCCTTAAAACCTCCTCTAACACATGTACCTGGTATTATTTATTTTTGACCCTGAAAATGGCAGGGGAAGGTGGGGCAGGGGGAGGAGGAGGGGGGAAAATGCAGCACCACAGCAACTCACAGAGAACATTTTGTCTTTTATGTTACACAACTTCCATTATGACACAACAGCTTTTCTGGGATATCCTAATGAGAAACTATGTTCGAAACAGTTGCATGTCAAGTGATTTTACTGATCAGGGAGAGATCTACTCTCAGAGCTGCTACTGTTATCTAGAATACCTACAGTAGCAAAAGTGTCCATCAGCCGTTTCAGAATTGTACTCAATTAAGCCTATCATTTAACCCTAATTTAAATGTCTTAAAGAATGCCAGTTTAAAAACTTTAGTTCAAAAGGTAGCACACCTTCTTATAACTTTAACCAATAACTTTGAAAAAAATTCACTTAAGAGCCAGCATAACAGTTTGAAGCAACACAGAAATGTGATGTGATGTATGCATCAAGACATTACCGTCACTGTAGAGTCCATGACACAGATCTGAGTCAGTACTGTGTAATTTCTGCCGCTTAGCTGCAAGAAATTAAAATGGACATGAATTTTCCTTATCACTAAGTTCCATTTACTGGCTTTAGCAACAATTGAGTGAAAGGAAATTGACTTGGAGGTTTTATAAGTCTTCTGAACTGGATGTGATTGTGGTTTCAAACACCTGCTTATTTGCTATCCCTCTTGGTCTGTATCCATTTTCACACATTTAATAGGTGATGCCATGTTTTAATTTCCTACATTATTTTAGGATATTTCCTTCACACTTAAATAATTTACAGCTCAAAGCTGTTTAATGACTCATGTCACTAGTTGCTTAATTTCCAAGTTAAATGGGCCTTCGTGTTGCTACAAATAGCCCATTTCCAAGGATCATTATCAAAACAAGAACAGTTCATCCCCACTCTCAGCAGATAGCAGTAATCTGAGGCTGTCTTTTCAGCCTTGTTTCAATCTAATAGCTGGCCCATTTTGCTTTGGCTATTCTTGCTATTTACTCTTCTGTCATTTTAAGCTGACATGTAATTTCAGTAAATTGCTCAGATTCTTCATTTGATAACTCTTATTTCAAAAGTCTTATTTCAAAATTGTGTAGGGTAGACTAACCCTACAGAGTGCATGGAAAATTATTTCATCAGAACTGCTTTGTGGGTTAAAGAAATTACTTCAGCCCAGTTTAAGAAGTGTGTTGTTCTTCTGTTACTCAGCTCAAAAAGTAAATTTCTCTGTAATGGTTGAGTTGAAATGTCACAAAATATCCCTGCTCAGTGTGTGGTCAAATCTGTGTCTAATATACAGATGTGGCCGAAATGGGTGAGACCATGGCTTAAAGTCCTGTTCAGTATGAGGGAGCATTAGAAAAATAAACTATCTGAGCTGACCTGAGGTAGATCTGTTTGGTCTTTAGTTGTTTGTGTATCCCCATTCTGCTGCCAGTTCACAAAAGATGCAACAAGCAGCCCCAATAACAGTTTCACCCTGCAGAGCCCTACAGAACAAGTTGGAGCAGCCCTTGCTTTCAGAGCTGGCAAACACTTCATAAAAACAGGGGAACTGGCATTTGGGGCAGTTTGAGGTTAGAGCACTTGAAACACAAGGCTACTGAGAGTGAAGGGTAGCCAAGCTTCTGCCAAAAGAAACTGTGCTTGAGATGCCCAGTCTGTTGGTCATCAGAAAATTATCCAGATCGGTGCTTTCACCTTCTCCCATGGGCTTGCATCTGACAAGACTCAGCAGGATGCTTTCAGCCTTTTTTGTCATCCAGAGTTTCTCAGAAAACTGACAGTTATAAAGAACAGTTTTTTCAAGCAATTAGAGGCCAATTGCAGAAACTTAATCCTGAGCCCATACCTGAAGGTGTTTTTCCCTCCTCCTGTTTGGTTCACAAACAGAACCACCATTCCCAATGCATTTTGACTGTAATTCTGCTTCTAAACAGAAACTGGAAAAGGGGGACATCTACAATATATTCACCAGGAGAAACTGCTGCTTGAGTCTGTTCTTTTCTCCACATGAACCATAGAACTGCATAGTCCACTTTTTCAAATTTATGTTGTAAAAACATGTCCATTCACTGTAGAAGAATGGCTGGAGTGGCTGAGAATCCTGGATTGTTTCCATTTTGCTGCTGACTGATTTAGCAGTTCCTGATTATAGGTATTGTGTGAATGATATATCTTCCTTATATTAGGTTTTTAAAAAGCTTCTCTGTTGTCTGTTGGAAACAGACTTTTCTGAAAGATTAAGTGAAATCATATGCCTTCAATGCTTTCCTCTCTTATTGATTTTAATATGATATTTTCTTCATACTATGGTGTGACTTACATGTTTTCCTTGGTTCAAAAAGTTTATTTTCTAACTGGGTCCATAAGCCAAAGCATAAGGAACAACATATTCTTGCCATACTAATAATAGTTTTAAAAAATAGATATAAAAAGTTGGCCCTAAAAAGTGGGCACTAACTTTCATTTTCTTTAAACAACAATTCATTTCCAAGAAGGCATATGGGAATACATGTTCAAACATCATGCTGTTGAATTTTTTTTCTTCTTCCTGTAAATAGTACAGAGTACAAATGGTATCTATCTAACCATTATAATTTTTTTCTTGGGAAACCCTGGTCCCACAACAGGTATAACATTATCATCCACTTTCTTGGAACCTGAAATAATTGCTGTAAGCAGTTGAGAACTTTTCCAACTCATTTATGTACTACTCACTAGAATAGTTGAACTGAAAATTTTGCTCATGCCAGAGCCTGTAAAACAGGCAGTTTAATAGAATTACTCAGAGGCAGCATTAACACCACATTTCGAACTACTAAATGTGACATATGTACCCATTAACACCCATTCCAAGTAGAGAACATTTCATCTCATCGAGGGAACTACCAGCTAAAATAGGATTAACAGATGAAAATGAAATCAAACCACAACAATAGCTTTATGTAATAGGAAAATCTGTGCCCTATTTTGGAGAAAGCCGCTCATATTAGCATTTTAAACTTTCATTTCCTATTTTTATTCTTCATAGTTCAATGGCTGGGCAGCCCAGACATCATTGATATTGCAGTCCTTAAAAAGTGCCAAGCACCTGATAAACTGTGTAGAGTTTACAGAAAATGGGCTAGAGGGGGTGAAGGGATATTTTCTTTCTCCCAGAGACAGGCCAAATTAAGGTGGGTAATGACCTTCAGCTGAGCTTTGTCTCTTCCATCTGCTGAGGCCTGAGGAGTCTTTCCTCTAAAAATGTAAGACTTTAAGAATCATACAGAATTGACAGCAAGACCCGGCCTATGACAAGTATTTTAAAAGTTTTCTAAGCTTTCTAAGAGTTTCTAAAAGTTGCTTAATTGGGTTGGTTTTTTGGGTTTTTTNGAAAACAAAGGGCAAGGGAACAATGAAACATAGCTCTTCCATAGTCTGGATACTTGAAATTCCAATGATGAAAATTGCCTTCACCTGAGTTCCTGTTCAGACAAACAATGTAGATGTCAGTAAAGCAAGACTACAACCTTGTAGCTTCAGACACATGTGTAATACCAGATGAGAATATCCAATCTTTGGACCCAAGTAGATCCATACCAAACTGTTCCAATTCTACAGACCAAAGCACCTCCTGCCACAGCTTTGATGTCAAACCCTGGGGACTAAAGCATTTTCTAGCATAGGCAGCTGTAAGCAGAAGCTCCGTAACTCAGAATTAACCTGCCCTAATACCATAATTAAAAGTAAAATTAAAACTAAACATAATGCAGTAGATTTTTGTTCTTATGTGGATATGGACCCAACTGACCAAGCAAGGTGGAAATTGTTCTGACACTTTCAGGACTTCACAGACCATAGGTAGACTGATAAGACTAGAGGAGCAACACAGTGAACTCTGACTTTCTTCTTAAAGTTTCTAAGACAATATTTGCATGTATTCTAAGGAAAAGGGCAAGACTGTAAGAGAGTGTGTAGAACAGTTGCTTGAACACAGGAGCATGAAAAAAGTTCTGTCTTTCCACATAGAGTAGAAATATAACCATAGTTATACTAACTCTCAGGGAAAATATTGCCTGGCAGCAACCATTGCCACATCACCAGAACTTCCAAGTTTCCTACATAACCATCAGAAACTTAGAGGTCTGGATGTATCTGTAAAAATACAGACATGTAGAAAATGTGGGTGTCTCACAAGTTATGAGATGATCTCTCTATCCAGATTCAGAATTTGTCACGAAACCAGCTGTAAATCTATTTGTGGATTTCATTTCTTGTCACAAAGTGACACTGTGGTTCATTACTTTCATAGAGCAGACAGGAAAAAAAAAAAGAATAACATTAAACTTAAGAATTTTCAAAATCCAGTCATGAATGTAAACTTGGGTCCATTTTAACCATTCACCAAGTGACCTTATTAAAAAAAATTGATATGGAAAATGGTGTGAATTAGTGAAAACAGCAGAAAAACTAAAAATACAGCATACTGAATGTGTAATCCCCAAACAGCTGTTTCAAAAGAAACAGCTATGGGTTGATTATAAATAGATGAAGCAAAACTTCTAACCCATTTCTAAAGGCTTAATTCAAAATTTCTGGACTGAACTAAATTTTAGGTTCTTATTGGTTTTAGAAATCCACCAGAAAATTACTTCAGACACTACCTTTTACAGAAAACAAAAGCCCAGTTATGAAAGATCCTTTCAGGCCACATATGTTATGGTGGAGATATATGCTACACTAAGCAATATCATGCCTAAGGGAAGGACTGAAGATGCTTTTCTGTGTTGGCACAATATTGTTTTGGCTTCCGTGGGTTTTGCAGATGCAGATCTCCCATTTGTACTCACCTGTGAGGCATTTGTCATGCCATGGCACAAAAAAA
>VXAC01007842.1:401306-425686 GCA_013399225.1 Rhipidura dahli
AAAAAAAGCCAACAAAACAACCTAACCGAAAGGAACCATCAGAATTCCAAACAGACAACGTTGGTAGACATACAGGCCATGCAAACATGATGAGAACTGAGGTTATGGATTAGTTTGGGACAGGCATGAGAGAGCCACAATTCAGGCTGTTGAATATGGGTCAACTGACAATAATACACTGTAATGGAGAGATGGACCTCTCATCTCTGAAATCTCCCTCTTGCCCAGCACTTCCCAGCAGCATTTTGCTGACAGGCATAGGAATTCACTCAAAGTACCACAAACTGAAAGATACAGCCAGCACTGCATGCAGCCACCCCATCTGCCTGTCTCTCTGGGAAAATATGGGTGTTTTTCCTCCAGGTGAGATACTGAGAGTATCTGCTAATAACACCACGATTTTAAAATTTATTCCTTTGTATTTACATCCAAGAAGGCAGCCTATGATTGTTGTATAAAATCACGGAATAGAGCTAAAGAATAATTTTATCTGAAAATAATGTAGATTGACAGATTCTACTTCTGGCTGTGGGCAATAGTGGAACAGAGGAGACTAATAGAGTTGAAAAGATTAAAAAATTATGTGACAGCTTGGTTTACCAGTGAAGAATCACTGCGGAGAGTAAGAGATATGTTTTAACTCAAAATTTGCCCAAGGATTGATGACACAAGAATTGCTTCATTCGTTGCTTCTAGTTCAAATTACTCACCTGCTTTTCCACTATGTTTGAGGAGTTACACTCACCTTCCTGGTCCCACGTCAGGCAGCATGCAACATTCTTCACTAAAAATATTATTCAGTTAGTCAGGCATAGAAAATATTGATTGCCAGTTTAAAGCAAGACACTGTTGGGACTCTGACTCTTATTAAATTTCCTGTTAGATACTTGACTAATTTATTTTTTACGGAAGAATCACTTTTAACATCCTACATAGGAGTTCCACTGTTCAGCAAAATAATATAAAACCTCATTGTCTTCATAAAAAAATAAATTTGCCAAACAATATTTTCTATCTTCAGTGTATATGCTCAGTAGGTTGAAGTAGATGAAACATGACAACCACAGATGTATTAGAGGACATTTAGCAAGAAAATGCCCAAATCTGTATTAATATTCCCAGACAATTGTGTTATTCAATATGAGAATAGTTATTCTATTGTTCCTGTATTAATTGCTATGTGTAGTGCCACCGTGTCCTTTTTCATTTATATTTCTCAACTTGCTAAATGCCAAATACTGGATGATTTGTTCATGTAGTGCAGTAATGTCCAAACCACAAAATAAGGCATTCTGAAGTAAAACTAACATATGCTTTACTAACTTCAAATGGTCTTAAATCAGGTTAAGGCATCTCCCATCAAAATATGTTCATTAAAATTCTATGCATGTAGTAAGAGAGATCCAGATGGGTAGGAGCAGTTGAGAAATATAATGCATAGCTGTGTTATGTCTGAAGAGGTGTGGGGATCTATTCTCTGTGACTACAGATTGTGTGCTTATACATCTGTGCAAACTCCTCTCTTCAAAATCACCAAATGCAAAGAATGTTTCACAAGGAATATGAGGAAGGCCCACTGTGGCTTTCATTTCTAGAAGATTATCATATGAAATGTTTCAGATGAATAACTGTTTTTCTGTCATTTTAATCAGAAAAGCAGTGTTAATCATTCTATCCTATTTTTTTTCCTTCAGGCTGTTGATTTGAATTATCAAAATGACTGGAGAAAACAATATGGTGGTGCACTATTTGGTTTCGAACACCTTATTCTATATGAAAACAAACCTCATCTGCAAAAGATCATAAAGCAATATTTGAATGCAAAAGTGAAAGTGTTTGCAGCATGTGATTTTGATAAATTACATTTTTTCTTAATGTCAGTGGTAGTGATGTCTTACAAGTGTTTTAGTAACCCGCTGTTCCTGCCCTGTACAGCAAGGTCTACTAATCACCGAACTGCAGAAAGTTCTGTCTCCACTGGCTCATCAGTCAGTAGTTTTGGCAGTGGATACAGCATGGATAGCGAAGGCAGCAGCAGTGCCACAGGAGAGAATAATCTTTTTCCCATCCCGAGAATGTAAGGCTTTTCCTTTAATATACTGTATCTTCAATGCACAATTTATAGCACTTTCACTTGTCAGTCATTTTCTGTAGTATCCTCTGCAGACTTGAGTTATGCAGTAGAATAGCAGCTAACTGGGGAGAATTCCCTAGAGCTCATACTTTTATTCTGCTTTGTTGAGCACTGAATTGGTAATAACCAACCAAACCTCTGCCTAAACCCCATGAATTTCTTCTTGTCACACAAGAGATATGCTAGTCTCAGCCTTTGATGAAAGTGTGTACAGATGGGCTTGACTTACATTTTAGAAGTACAACTATTGTAGGATTGAGAAATCTTAGTTTGAGTTTGCAGATTTTCCTCTTTCTATGAAGAGGTGTTACTAGTGAGAGTGGAATTCATACTCTGGATATAGCCCAACTTCTCCCAAGTTTTAGGAGTTTCAGTAGAATTTCTCAGTTCTTGTATGGAAAAAGCTTTTTGGTACAGAGTCCCTGTAGGAATCATACAGCTACTATCCGTGTAATGATCCTTTAAAATTATTTAACTCTCAAAATCTTTTACCCAGTTAAGTGTTCCACAGAGAAAAGTTTTGCCAGGATTTTTTCCCCTCAACTCTGTCAGCATGCACTTTCATACAGCAATTTCATTTATATTCCCTGATAGGATGAAGTGACTTCTGATCAGGTTAATGATTCTGGCCAAAAAAATTTTCTAGATTGACTGTTCTCAAAATATTATTTGGTGGTCATTGTTCATTCATTGTCTGCAACAGTTGTACAATATTTTTCTCTTGAACAAAAGTTTTTGCTTTTCCCTTGAAGCTGTGAACTATTAGTCACAAAACACTTAAGCTTCCTAGAAAAACTTTAAATTTTTTCCAGAACTGTGATATTTCTGAATATCGATCATTTTCAAAAATAAAGCTAAATGGTATCTGTCTACAGGTTGTTAGTAACTGAAGGAAAAATAGAGATGAATCTAAGATTTCAATCTCACCTTCAGAATCTAGGAGGATTATGTGAGCTCAGGTTATAGGGTGCCAATTGTTTGATTTTCATTGGCCTTTTCACTCATGTTTTTCTGAGCTAAAAGGGGGGAAAAAAGATGATCTTTAACAGTCTTAGACAACCTCAAGAGAAAAAGAAAAATTTTGGGCTCTCATTCCTAGTGAGAAAAGCAAAGATGCATAAAATCTTTCTGCAGAGAAACACAAGATGGAGCTCTCAACAGAAATTTTCAGATCACGTATGCCAAATTTGAGTCCAAATAACATAATTTTCTGTGTATTAACTGGCACTGTGACAGTATCTGCAGTTACTTGCTATTTGGCTGACAGACTCATTGGTCTCTTAAGCCTGAAATCAGCCTCACTTCTGCTGAAAAGTAGGAGGAAGTCTCCACAGCTTCCGATTTTCTCTTACAGCAATTTGTTCTCATGAATTATATTTAATTAAATAAAATATATCCAGGCCTCTTATTTTTAATGGTCACACTATTATTTTTTTTTTTATGTCATTTTAAAGTGAATTATTTATCTGCTGATATTAGGCAGAGTCTTTAAAACTACAAAGGAAATTTATACAGACAGAACCTGCTTCATTTTTCTTGTTAGTCTCCAGAGTTTTATACCATAATGTAATGAAAGTAAGTGACAAAATAACTGTTTACAATCAGATCATTCATGGACATAATGTTTAAAATAGATACCTGTTTCCATTTTAAATTCTGTATAAAATGTCTTAATTATCTGAATTTATGTATTATTGAAATTCTGCTCAAGGTTTGCTTTCACACTGGCTTGATGATGACTTCAGGGACTCTGACCGAGTACTGTAACTCAGCACATCCATAAGACCACAGCTCACAATTTGGGTGTGAAGTATTAAGTAGGCTAAATATTTTTAAGTATCTTGACATTTAAAAACGGTTTTGGTCACAAGCTCACTGTTTAGACTAAGTTTCTGGTCTATGAATAGAAATTGTTGGATATGCTGAATTTTAAACTCTTTAGTATAGTCCAAGTGCTTTTAACCATAGGAACAATTAGTCTTGAAGCAAAATAAAATAATTAAATAGTGACACCATGGCAATTGTTTGATGAGGTAACTAATTAGAATACTTGCCAGTATTAAATAGCTATAACTATCAAGGGAAATTAATAATTATATACAGTTACACACATCTGAATATATCTTGTAAATTCTTTCTATTTTGGAATTTTTTTAAATACTCTTATTATAATATCCCTGAAAGCTATTCATGTTCTTATCTCTGATAGAGACAAGATTCTCTATGTTTTTGTCCTGAGTTACCCTTTATAGCAGTACAGTGTCTGCCAAATTAAATTCATTTTGAATGCAAAGGTGAAAAGCAATTGAATTGTGTATAAGGAATATAACCCTTGGGACAAATAATTCTTGTACCATATTTGTAATGATTAATGAAGCATTACCTCCAGAAGAAGAAAATAATAGCTTTCAGTTAAAACTGACTAAAAAATCACTTTAAAAACCATGATTTTATACTAAGTTTTTAGTTCCCTATGAATTTAAGCAACCTGGGACATGAAACTGGCTCACAGGTACCAAAGAGTAGTGATGACCCTTTAACTCCCAAGGAATAATATGCAACTGAAGATAATGTCTTACAGTCTCAATCACAGCATTCAGAGTCTTAATAAGGGAAAAAGAAAATTAGAACTGAAAATGTTTGAGAGTTATTGTAATCATGTCTTAGAGCTTGCAACAAGTTTGTTTAAAAATTGCTTATATTTTACCTAACTTTCATTGCCTAAAAGTAGACATCAAGATTATAATGCAGGTTCTTTCTGCATGAAATGAAGGAAAATAGGGAACTCCAGAGCATGGTTTATTTCACTCTCTGTACTTTAGGATCAGTGTAAGTCTTCATAATTGTTTCTTATGCTAAATTGAAACTGTGAAGTAGAGCAATCATTTAAAAAGATGACAACCACGCATATGTCTTACCTTTGAAGTAATGGTATGGTTGACCCAATATCAATTTTTGTGACTGCTTGTTTTACATTTCACTGTTCACTATAACAAGATAAAGTGAGAAGAGAAGAGAAGAGATGAGAAGTAGGCCCAGAATATTGTGGGGCAGGTAGCAGACAGCACCTGGTGGATGCATTCTGTAAGAATGTACAAGCTTAGCAAAATGTGACTGCAGCTGCCTTCAAAAGAGAAAAAGATAATATTCTTAAAAAAAACAAGCCTTAGCTTAAGTGTACCATTGTTTTAGCTCTCATCTCTATACATGTTTATTGATGACAACCACCATATCTCTTAACAGAGGGAAGATGAGCCAGAATGGACAAGAACCAGTAAAGCAGTCGGGAGTGGGAGTAACCGATTCAGAAGGTAAAAAGAAATGCAAACAGCTCTACAGTGGTACCCCATGTCTGTAGGAAGGATATGCCTGCTTCTTTTACTTGTTATGCTATGAAAAATTAGTCTATGCTGTCTTTGTATTCTAGATTAAAGTCCTGACCTTCATTTTCCCTGAGGGCCCTTTACACAGAGCACCAATGTAATGAGTCTTCAGTTTAAATGAGAATGGTGTCTTACCTGTTTATTTAAAGTAATTAAATAGTTAGATAACAATGAATAATATATAATAGTATTTGTCATCTAATGTTCATTGCTTTTCAAATAAAAAATACAGTTTGGAGCTGACTCAATACTACTGGATTCAAAGAAAATGTCTAATGCCTGTCAGGCTCTATTTTTATAGTATTTCAGAATATTTACTTCATAAAGGAACTATTAATGTTAGTGTTTACATAAAATATTAATTTTAAATAAAAATATTAACTGAGCAGGCTTGACTACTGCACTTAGTGCAGATGCACTGTAATGAAACCTTTATGGGATTGGGGAATCCTGAGCAATTACTTTTGGTATTAATGTGGTGCTGACAAAGAAGGAGACATTGTAATACTGGAGCTGGAAAGCACCTGAGAATGACTTTCAGAATTTCATAGGGAATGTGATTATCTTTTTCGTGTGTAATGATGGACAATTGCATGAAAATGAAGAGTGCTTTGTTCTGAAGGACACGTTATAAAAATTCCATTTCCCTTTACATATAAGGTATATTCTTTCAAATGTATGTTTATGTTGACCTCAAATATGAAATTTAATTATCATGAACTTCATTTTATTAAAATAAGACCTTTTTCATTTAGCTGTGTTTTAATGCAGCTTTGAGATATTTATTAATTTATACATTGAAATGTATACATATAATTGATAAATTGATCTTAGGTAATTTTAAAAAAATCAAGAGTTTTTTTAGGTTTCTAGGATCTCTATACATGGGGAAATAATTGCTGTTTCCATATTTGTGATAAAAGCAGTCTAATGTTCCACAGAGTTGGAGAAAAAAAATTAGAATTTAAAGGTAGATCTGTAAAGCTCTCTTTTCCAAAACAAGAGTCCTTACCTGTGTATATGCATTTTACTAAATATTTCCATACACAGTACTCATCATACAAAAATACTTGATAATCTGCTTTATCAAATATCAAATACTTTGATAATAAAACTTCAATTTCTCAAAAGTGTGTTTAAGCATTTGAAAAAAAAATCTCTTTTTAAAAAGAGAAATAGTGGGATGAAAATTAGAAGTCAGGAATTTTACATTTTATTTCCTCATGATGAGTTTTATGGATTTTATGGATGGGTATTATGATGAGTTTTATACAGGATTATAATTATAAAAAAACCCCACCTTTTCATAATTTTGTTCATCATAAGTTGCCCCTTAGGTTCTGTCTTGGATCTTAAATTTCAGAGCCTACAAATAAAAAAATATTTTAATTTCTTATTCATATTATTAATTAACCCCAAAACACAAACAAACCCAAACAAAAAACCCAAACAATATCCAAAACACCTTTTGAAACATTCTGAAAGATGTGTATATAACATTTGGTCACTGAAATTACCTTTCCAAAATAATGTTTCTTCTTGTCTTCAAAATTTGCAAATAACTCAAGATCTTCAATTTACTAATTTTCACTTATGATGCAATTCACCTCTGCTGCCTTGGGAACTCTAAGTGTTCCAACTCCTAGTTTGATGGAATGAGTGGTTCTTATTGAGCTTTTTTTGCCATTGAGAAAAGCTGGTGCAGCCAGCCAGGATTTTAGTCTCTGATTTCTAGCTGACTAAGAGGGGAAAGGTCAAAGGATAAATTAAACTAAATGCTGGAAAACAATTCAAAAGCATTTCAGTTTCAGCATGTAAATATCTTTTGGGGAAGTAGTTCAGAATTTAGAGGAACTCAAGATTAGGTGAGAATTCCTTCAGTATTACAGATTTATTGTGGTATTCTTTTTATAGATTAATAAAAATTAACATCATGTCTTTTCTGTAGTTCACTTATCTGTGCTGTGGACCAAATAAGCCCTTCAATTAAGTGGAAGCAAATATTCATTCCCATTTTTCATTAAATGTAGAGAGCTCCCATAGCTAACATTTGTACTCTTATTTGCAAATAATAATTTACCATTGCACTTAAAATCTTTTAATACTGGTACTTTTTTTTTACATTTTCAAATATTCTTGGGGCATAACTTGTGTAAAAAGTAGCCAGTGGGTTAGTTGCTTTAAAATGGTGCAGAATCAATTTACTTGCTTGAACATGCAGATCTGCTGCTATGTGAAATGTTTTAGTCATCTAAATAATTCACACAGACCTGACAAATATGGCAGTGGACTTAGAATATCTTTAAGACCAGTAGCTGCAGGCAAAGCAGGGTAGGACGATCGTCAATAAAAACTGGTTTCTAAGCAGCTGAATCGAAACTGTAGCAAGAGAATTTGAGTTCAGCTCACGAGGATATGACATCAAAATTTAGGTATTTCCATAAGTGGATTCACCAGGAAAAAAATGCTCCTTTCATAATTGTTGGTCCACTTGTGTTAATGTTTTGTTGGAAATAGTTTTTGTGCTATTAACCTGTATTAGTCTAGTTATAAGTGAATACTGGAAAACAGTACTATTTACTTTGCTGACACAACCAAATGGTCAATATAAACAACTGTGATTATGGCTATGATAATCTTTGTTTCTCTGAATATATCATCTTGTCATATTCTGTATTTTTGTACTACTCAATAATATAAAAAAAAAAAGTCAGAATTTTGTTCTTGGACACTGTATTAGTTATTTTTATGATATGCACTGTTGCATGCTATCTTACTCTGAGCATTCTGCCCTGAGCAGATGAAATGCTTCATCTTCTTAAGCTTCAGCAAATCTTATTATACATGTTGTGATCTTCATTAAGTTATGCAAGCCAATTCCTGTATTTGTTTCAGAAAGTGCAATATACCTTGTTCAAAGATTTCTTATTACATGGTTGGAGTATTACAGACATTACAAAAAGCCCAATTGCATCTATGTAAGGATTGAAACTAACAATTAAAAGCACATGATTAATATCTTGATTCAGTTGTAGATCATGACTGGTCTATCTGTTCTATGAAGTTGCTCAGCCAATAGGTTCCAGATGGTATTTTCCACCTACCAACAATTTTTGCATTTAAAAAATATATGGGGAAAATGATTTTCATACATTTTAAAAGTGTAAATTTGCTGGGTAATCCCAAGAGGCCGTTATTTCTAGTAGAAGAGAGATATATAGACACAAATAGCATACAAATTGTCATTGAAATGTTGGATCATCCCCTTTTGAAGATTCTATATGCATGCAAAATATCATTCTTCAGTCATTATAAGCATTGAGGTTCATCTCAAGCAAAGACTCTTTTAGGAATGTTTCAGGGGGGTTATGAATGAATGAGTACTCAGCACTTCTGTCATCTTCTGTGGCTGGCCTTATTGTTGTGAGAATTTTCAGTCAGGAAATACTTATCTTTCTATAGGAAGAGTGTAGTACCTCACCCACACCTTCCAAGAGAGTGAGTTTCTTATGGTTTTTTTTTTTAAATGCCCTCCTGTCTCTGTCCTGAATACCAGAAACTTCTCTTCACTGTTCTGCCATGTCTCAAAGGCTCACTTTGTGACCTTTCTCTGTGGTCCTTTGAGCCTCATACTTTGGCCATAATAAAACAAAATTCTCTAAGTAAGAAACTGTCTTCCTCTACAGATGACTGAACCTGAACAGAAATTTTCAGAATATTCTAGTAAAGCCCCAGTAGGTATATTTCCCCTGGCCGACAGAAGGAATAGATTTATACTAACTCAAAATGTAATTGTGCACATGTACTTACTGCACTGTATCATTACAAGATGATACAATAGAGATATGCACTTATTTAGTATAACCTTTAGTGAATTCTTTCAGGTTTTTTCCTTTTTTTTTTTTTTCATGCTATTAATTGGCCTAAATTAAAGATTAAAGAAAAAAAAAAACAAAAAACAGAATGGCAACAAGCCCCAAACATGCTCTGTGATCATATTATAACAGGCAAATGGTGAAATATTCATCCATCCTCTCTGCACAGAATAGACCCTGGAGCAAATTGTCTTGCAACTGTATCTCACTGTCTCTTGAAGAGATGCACCCAGGAGTAATAAGTGGATTAGATCTCTTGAGTAAAATAACTCATGAAACAAACTGACAGAACAGGCACAGCTAATCCATGCCACATTCTTCAAAGAAATTTAAAACTCGGAAAAAAGAATTCATTCCCCTTTCACTTGCTCTTTAACTAGGCTAGAGTAACACTGTTTAAACCACAGGACTCAGTGTAGTATGATTTAGAACAGACAGCTTGCTGAATCTCACACCTTAAGAAATTAGCATTTTGATTTCCCTAAATCCAAAGGTTGAAATATCAGAAGTATAATATTAGACCTTACGAAGATGTTCAGTGAGGAATGTTCTAATATTAGACCTTCA
Organism: Rhipidura dahli; assembly: GCA_013399225.1. Taxonomy (NCBI): domain Eukaryota; kingdom Metazoa; phylum Chordata; class Aves; order Passeriformes; family Rhipiduridae; genus Rhipidura; species Rhipidura dahli. Next base: position 411,266 of record VXAC01007842.1, read on the forward strand.
ACCACAAAGTTATAAGAAGAGAAAAAAGACAGATGAAGAAATATATTGACAGATAATTATGATACAGTTACTGAGATTTGCAAATACTTTTGCATATGCACAAATCTATACTTTGATGTCTGGGTTTTCCAGGCTGAAAATAGGAGGTTTACTGCAGATGAGAAACTTTTTTTCATTAGAATAATCAGAGAGACAGAACTCTCTCCTCACTCCTGTGGAGACAGACTGAGGGAGTTGGGGTTGTCCAGCCTGGAGCACAGAAAATTCTGGGGAAAACTTCCTGTGGCCTTGCAACAGATAAAGGGGACTTATAAAAAAGACAAAAGCTTTTTACCAGGACTTCCAGTGACAATTGTTTTAAACTGAAAATAAATTTAGATTGAACATAAGAAAGAATGGTTTACAGTGAGGGTGATGAGGCACTGAATCAGCTTTCCCAGAGAAGAGATGGCTGCCCTAACCCTGGTTTAAGGGTTGAAGGACAGGTTGGATGGGGTTTGAGCAGCTTGGTGTAGTGGAAAGTGTCCTTGCCATGGGGTGGGCTTGGAAATAGATGTTCTTTAAAGATCCCTTCCAACCCAAACCTTTCTATGACTCTTTGATATGAAAGAGTTGATTATGATATTTGAAGGGTTCAACACACAAACTGCAAATTTGCCTGCTCAGTGTCAGTGATGTTCTGGGAACTGCTGCCCATTCAGGTGTTTGACACTTATAGAAGTAAAAACATTTTCCTCCTTCAGCAGTGATTTCTTCTGTGCCTTTGATTAGGAGAATCAGGCACCCACGTTTCACGCACTTCATCCAGTGTTTTGAACAGATAAGTCAGTAACTCTGTGCCAGGAAAATTCCACTTTCTTTTAAGTTTCCTGCCTTTGGATTGTTTCAACTACTGAAGCAACAGCAGAATGTCACATGTATCATATTGGGTGGCAGGAATCTGAGAACTGTTATTTCCAAGAAAAAATGAAAGTAGCATTGTACAGCATACAACTGCTCATTTCTATATTTATGTCAGGAAGTGACTGAATAGACAGAGGAACTGTGTCTTTACATGCTGAAGGTTAATAGCAAGAGTAGTTTTCATTTTACCTACAAATCATGAATCAGCACATATTTCTTTTTCTTAAATTTTGTTAAACTGTACTGGACTGAAAATTTTTATCATCTGTAGTATGATTCCTTACTCTAGAAGTATAACTAACTATATGCCAAACAGTATATAGATGAGCAGTAAATGCCCAAGTCAGAAGCAGTCACTTTCACCATAGCAGAGAATAGTTCCATATTTCTGGACCAAGGCTTGATCCAATTTTTTTTAAGGCCTTTTTAGACTGGTATCTGAAAACCACAGTAAGCATCACCTATTTAGGTCAAATACTATCCTTGACATTTTCTGCCTTTCCAATAATGCAAATAATTCAGGAGTATCACACATTTAATCCTAACATATGCTAAAATGTATGAGAACCTGGAAAAAGTCTGGACTTGAAATTATTTTTCTTGAATCAACAGAGTCTTGTACTGACCAAGTATGAGACTGTTAACTTGATTGTAATGGATATTGATCCATGAATTTAAAGAGAAATACAAACAATCTGAAATGTTGCCAACACTGACTTGAACAGTGGTCCAATTGCATTTTTTGGTTTTGGGTTCATATCATGTACATAGCAAAAGTAATTGCTGCACCTTCTCATCGTCTTTCCTCAAGAGCAATATAAACCTGTTAATCTCTTTTTTAAAACCCATTTTTAGTGGCTGTAATATCTGCTTTTATAGTCCTCTTGCCCTTCTGATTTTCATGTAGAAGAGGTCTTTTTGTGAAATAAAATATTACTGATTAAAATGTGATCTTTTCCCAGGAAGATATCTAATTGAAAGAAGAAGAATTGCCAAACTTCTCTACTATCTCTATAAATAAAAAGGCTAAAATTCAACCTGACTTTGTTTAAACTGTCTTTAATATGAAATCAAAACCTTGCTTTCTGCCATTGAAGGGTCTGCCATCTACTACTTGACAGCAAAATTTTAATCAATGCCAACAAAATTTAAAGCAGAAAATACCAGCAAGGGTAATTTCTCACATGAGCAGCTGCTAAATTACAGAGATAAAAAATGACATAAGGGAATAAGAACACAAGTACTGAAAGCACTTGCAGATAGCCTGTCATGTGTTGATTTTAAGAATTGAAAAGACCAGATATACTCTTCTGTCACAGAGGATCCCTAAGCAATGAATCCGGCCTGTGGACTGACAGTAGTCCTTATCCTCTTTCTTTTTTAAAAAGAAGTCTGTATTTTATACATTCTCCCTTAAGCTAGGAATAGCCTTGTAACTAATGCCTAAAACCCACACTGTAAAAAGTGAGTCAAGATAAACAACAGCAGCCTCATAAACTTAAGCATTATCAGCTTCCTCTCTAAACTCTGAGAAGTGTTTTTTTATCTATCCCCAGATATTCTATATTCTAGTTTCCCACCTGGCTTTCCAGTAATAATTGGAGCAATTAGTTCTGCCTTCCTGAGGTATTTGCCTGTAGAATCCAGCTGGTTTTCCTAAAAAGAAGCAGAAAGAATTTAAATAATAAAGATTGCAGCCAGAGATAAAAAAACAGAGGGATAACAAGGACAAGTTTTGTGTTCTTGTACCCACATCACAAACAATTTTGATTTACAGCATTACAAATCAGCCTATTCCTGATTTGTCACTATAAAGTGCCATCAAAAGAGAAGTAAATAATCCAGGGAGACTGTGATTAACTAGTAGCTGGCCTACAGTTTCTGCAGTTCTGAGTTCTGTATGAACTTTGACTAAAAGGCTATTAGCCCTTAAATTATGACTCAAGATAATTCTAAAAAAAAAAAAAAAAAGGATTTTTTTCAAGTTTTATGTCTAAAAATCTGCTTTTCTCATGGGATCTGTTGAAATTTAATAAAAATTACTAAGATGACAAACAAAACAAGGAAAAAGCTAAAAAGCATAAGTATTTCTTCTGAAAACCAAAACATCACCCCTTTGAAGTGGTACTTCAGTAATCACCTGGAAAGCTAATTTGTTTGCCTAATATTATTAATCATTTTTATTGGCCTAGCTCTTAAATGCATTTCTCTTAATGTAAAGCTTCTTGGAATTTTCAGAAAGTTTCTTCTGGTGGCTTCTTGGAGTTACAATGAGCTCAGAGTGTTTGGGCTGAGAATCAGCGTGCTAATACTTCCATCAAAAATCTGACAAAGATGCATGGCTTCATTTCAAGGGAAAAAAAAAAAGAAAAGGTAGAGTTCTGTAACCTATGTCTTTTAATAAGATGTAGTTAAGGAAATCTGATTTAATACTACCTGACACATTTAGTGTAAACACCAGCTAATAAAGAAGACTGTCAACACTGGAAAGGAAAAAGAGGGATTCCTTCACCAAAATGGAGTGAAGGTGAAGGTGCTGGAATGTGATTAACTGAACCTGACCCTTCTCTGGTGTAAGTCTGAAGAAGGGTTGCTTCACCTAGAGAGTAATTTAAAACCACCTTGAAATAGAATCACTTTTCATAATGAACGTTCATTTAGGATCAGTAAAAGTCAGGTTCAGGCATTAATATGATAGAACGTGAATTGCTAAGTCCAAAATGGCTTCCTTTCTATCAAGAAAAATAAACTAGGACTTACCAAACAGGCTTTTAAATGTCAGCTTCCTGGAAAATTCAGGTGATCTCTTCCATTTAGCAGTATGATTAGGACCTGGAATTGTGTGCATACTCCAAGGAAATAAAAGTAAGTAAAATAGATCTGGTTAACCATCAATAATACTCCATAGTCCAATACATATAGGCTATTCTGTAGCAGGAATGGTGTTAATGGGACTTCAAGGGGTCATCCCAATGATTCAAGGCACAATATTGTTCCTAAAAAGCTTTTGTTAACTTGCACCGAAACGTCCTTCGTGGTGAAAGAGACTTTACAGCTTCATTGCTCAGTTCTACTGCTTGATTTTCCTTAACAGTAATGTTAAGGGTATGTTCTAGCTATATGTTCTAGCCCAGTTGTTTGCTGAAAATAATACTCAAGAACAGAAATAAGAATCCAAATCCAAGAGCTTTCATTCACAAATTTAGCATATTTTATCAAGCACTTCCTATAAATAGATTATTCTAAGCTTGCCAAAGAATAACACAGCTATTCCTACAAAGGAGTTCTGTATTAGAACTTCACTTTTGCTGTATTTCTTTGAAATGTTAAAAAGAAACAAAACCCAGGATTACCTGTTTCTATACTAAACAATCCTTTGTAGCTCCTTAATGTCTTAAGATTCTTAAATATTTTTAGGATAATTTATAACTTACTTAGAAATTAAACTATTATGCTGGGGATTCAGAAAAGAATTATTTTTATTTATCCTCACATGTTCTTGAATACAGCCCCTTTTTTTGGAGTGGTAGTCAGACTGTTACTTTGGAATTCTGTTTAAATGCAGATAAATCTAGAGCATTTCCAGGTAGGATCACATGGCAAGCTAAAATTAAACTTCAGCTGATCTTTATTTTAGCATGTGAGAGTCCTGAAAGTTATTGGACTGTAAATTGTGTTCCAAGAGAGAAGGCTTTAAAAATCAGCTCATTAGAATGAATATAAATCTTTTCTATGATGACAATGCCTAGATATGTCCAAGTCTTGTGGTAGAGAGTCTATTTTCATATAACTAGAACCTTGTGCTTTGTCCCCACTTTATTTTCAGATTAATATGCTTTCCATAATGTTCATAATTGCATCCTATGATGGTAGTTTTACAGGTTTGCAGCTCTAATTAAATCCACTGCAGCAGTATGGGAATAATGTTTTGTCTGTTAAGGGAAAGCTTTAGTGTGTGTATTTCTCATAAAGAATTCCTAACAGTTTTTCCTGTAAGGGCATTTGTAATTACTTTAGGCTAATATACATTGGTCTTCCCTTTTTTGCATTATTTATTCTGATGTTCCTAGGCTATGGGAGGGAATCAAATGGACAGAAGACTAGACAAATCTAGTGGCTCAAAGTAATGTACTGTGTATGTAGAAGTTGATGCAAAAGCTGATTTTTCCTTATCTGCAAAGGGATTTAGGGTCTTCAAACACTGGTGTATTCTGCTGTTTTAAATACTCTATTTTTCTACCTCAATCCACTTGCTGTTCGGGAAAGTTATGGATGTCCCACAGATTCTTGAACACATCTACCATTCCAGATCAGATACTTCAATTTCACTAATAAATCGTAAATGACCCCAGATACACATATAAATAGACACATACCTGATTCTGCCTACAGCCAAGGCTGTATTCAAGTTTTCCTTCACTGCCAGCTACCTGGAGTTTCAGTCCTTTTCCACTGCCTGTTAAGAGCCAAAAGATTATAAAGAAAATTTAAAGCATTTATTATAGCTTCTTTATCTAATGTTTAGGTGGATCATATAAAATGAGATTAGTTTACATGTGTGTTAATGGCATCCATTGCAGAAGTCCTTGTTTTCTGAAACACCCTTTGGTATGTCTTTCTTTCTTTTTTAAGATTTTTTAGATTTTTTTTTTTTTTTTTTTTTTTTTTTTTTTTTTTTTTTGTCTGCCACACTGGTTTTGCACTCTGACTAATTGAGATGTGTTAACAACTTGGCATGACTGAATTTACATGCCTTGGAAAAGTGCACAAATCTTTTGGAGATCAGCTGGGTCAAATATCTGATACACACACCTGCCTTCATGTTTCACACAGCTGTAGTACCTAGAAGTCCACATTCTTTTCAGAAGCCTGGAGCATATTGCCTACAATAATTAATCAGTTTGGGTGATTTACTAGTCCCACATGTAACTTGCATCAATGCCTGCTGAGTATGCTATAGATTCTCACTGTTTCCTCCCGCTGGTCATCCAATATCTACAGCATTATTCACCAGCCTCCTGATTGCCTTGGCTGTGCCTGGCTGAGTGTTTAGCTTTCTAGAAACACATTCATATTCATGGAACACTCTGTCATATTCCTGAAGGAATTGGATTCTCACTGATCTGAATGCAATTATTTGCCTTTCCTATAAGCTATGGCCTTCTGAGTAGTCTGATTTTCTGAAGAGTTCCTTCTTTCTTGGCAGTTAAAGGAGAGAAAAGGGAATCTTTCCATCTTGTCTCAGGATATTTGAGAGATTAACAAAAAAGACACCTTATCTCATTGTTTATATGTTGGTTTTAAGACTATTTTAGGTTTTTGTTTATATTTTAAAGCAGTATGTAAATCTCAGACTTTAGAGAGGCACATTTTCCATGCTATTTTTATGTTTGAAAAAGTGAAGCCTAGACAATATCTACACTGAGTATCTTCCTTCCTATTCAGCACATCCTCTTCAAACACATCTACAAAGCATAGTTATCCAAATTCTTTTAAAATTGTAATACAGATTGTTATGATTCAGAACCTAGCAGTGTAACAATAGGTTTTTAAAGCCCATGATAAATTTGTACATGAAAACTGTCATTTCCAAAGAAAGGAATCTGGGCAGTGTTAGAAAAAGAATAAAAGAATATTAACATGAGATTTTTTTTTCCTGTTGGTGAACATTTTGGGCACAAAAAGAGCTTTCACAGCAAAAGGTAAATAGAATTTGGGAAGCAGATCCTAGGAGATGCTCTTCACATCTCCTAGGAACCACATCTTACCTAGGTGTTGTTACACTGATTAAAGGAACTACTCCAGATATACAAAATTATAGAAAGAAAATGATATATTGAAGACACTCAGCTTACCTTTAGAAAATGATGTTTCGGGATATTTGGAAAAATCCTACATCATGGAAAACACATTTTTACAATTTATCTTCAGCAGTGGAAACAATGCCAAAGTATACTCTTTTCTAACAGAAATCAGAAGGGCAGCATGAGGGAGGCGAAGCCAGTTTTCCTAAAAACATTTCTCATTCTCCAGACAAAACCCAGCAACTAATGTGTTATTGTACACTGCTTTTTTTCCCCCAGACTCTTGAAACTGTCTTGTTGAATCTACCTTCCTGTATGCAAGTACAGATCTATCAAGGAAGAAAGGTAAAGAGGCCATAACCTCCCCATTTTGGATATGTGCCTTCTTACATTATAAGGGAAACACCACTCTAAAATCATATCTACATCCAACTATAATATGACAAATCAGTTCCCTCTTTATTGGCAGAATCTACTGCCCTCAGGTTAGTTGTTCTGAATAAAATTCCAAAATTAAATACTGCAGTTTTCTTGTTGAACAAAACTGAGCAATTTATTTCAAGTACAATTTTCTGCCACTGACTCAGGATTCTAAATTGAAGACAGCTTGAAAATGGATATAATAGTAAGTGATGCAAATCCTGAGAGAAAGGACACACACAAACAAACACATTCTTTTTTCCCTGGCCCTCTCTGAGATCAACTGAATTTGTGGATACGTACTTAAAACATTGACCAAAAGTAAGAACTACTTAAATTTCTGCTATAATTATGAGCAGAAATTTCTTTCTTAGTGATACTATGTCTGTTATGATCATAGATCAAAGTGAAAAAATAAATAAGATATTTTTGGGTGCATTTTGTGAATTTATCTTCATGATTATGTTAATAATCCAAATTACACAATAACAATGTTTTTTCTTAAATAAAGGTCCAAAAAATTTATCTGAGCCAATTTCCTCAAGAAATTAAAAGTTTTGATGAAGTTTTAATTATTTAATTTAAACAATCTCAACAAAAAGTAGGAAGGGATGCATAAAATTGACATCTTTAGTTGAATCATTTGAATGATCTTTATAACGCAGTCACTTGTAATGACAAAATGAGATTTTCAAGGCTTTCTTAACTGACTGAAGTGCTTTAAGTCTAGTGTAAATACCTGTTTTATGTTACCAAGTTACCTTTGATGGTTAGCAGAGGAACTTAGAGGTTTCTCCATCAATTTGAAATAGGCATAAGTGGAAAAGACAGTGCTTCTATCTGGAAACTTTAGATAATTCACATGGTGCATTCTGTCCTTCCATCTGTTCTGATGGCCTTTAAATATCTCCAGTGAAGGAGACCTCACATTCTCTCTGGGAAATCTGTTCCACTACTTGGTCACCAACAAAACAAGGAATATCTTCCTCGTATTCAGGTGGAACTTGTTGTGCATGAGTTTCTGCCCATTGCCCTTGTCCTATTGCTCAGCACCACTGAACAGAGCTCAGCCCATCCTCTGGCCACCATCCCTTCAGATACCAATGGACATTGGTGAGGTCTCCTCTCGGTTGTCTCTTCTCAAAGCTGGATAGGCCCAATTCTCTCAGCTTTTCCCCATGAGAGGAAATAATTTTTATAGCCCATTGATGGACCTGGTCCAGGAGCTCCAAGTCTTTCTTGTGCTGAGGAGCCAAGAACTGGACACAGCACAGCATATGTGGCCTCACTAGGGCTGACTAGAGGGCAGGATCACCTTCCTTTACCTACTGGCAATGTTCTTCCATTGGCCTTCTTGGCACAAGGGCACGTGGAAAGTACATGGAGAGCTTGTTGTCCACCAGGACCCCCAGGTCCTTCTCTGCAGTGCTGCTTTCCAGTAGCTCTAACCTGTGCTCCTCCCCAGGGACAGGACCCTGTATTTGCCTTTGTTGAATTTCAGAAGGTTCTCTACCCAACTCTCCAGACTGCTGGGGTCCTTCCAAAGGGCTGCACAGTCCTCTGGGGTATTAGCCACTTGTCCCAGCCTTGTGGCATCAGCAAACTTGCTGGGAGGCATCTCCTCCTCCATACAAGTCATTGATAAATAAGTTGAATGAGGTTGGATCCAGTATCAAAACCCTTGTGGGATATCACTTGCTGCAGGTCTTCAACCAGACTCTGTGCCACTGATCAAAACCTTCTGAGCTCTGCTGTTCAGCCAGCTCTGCCCATCTCACTGTCCATTTCTCCAGCCTTTAGTTACTGACTTTGTCTATGATGGGAGATAGCTTCAAAAGCCTTACTGAAGTCCAGGTAAACATTCCACTGGTCTCCCCTCACCTATCCAGATAGGTTTTGGAATTGCAGTGATGCTTGTGACAGGACAGACTGCCTTCATTGAGTTAAAGGGAGTTTTGCCATTGGAATTCAGTATTGCACCATCTCTGAGTTCTGCAATAAATTTTGAAATAAATTAATATATTCCATTGTATTGCACAGGAAACGTTGCTTCACTACTACATGAATTATAGAATATTTATACATGGTCATGACACACACAGATGACATACACAGACAAATACACATAGTGGGCTGGATGAATAATGTTTAACAGTTTAGATCTGGCTGTATTTCATTGGAGTCACTGAAATTTCAACAGCCTAATATTGGCATGAGAGAAGAGGGATCACACAATCAGAAACTTACAAGCACTGTGAAAAATACAAGAGTGATACTGGAGAGTGCAGAAAAGTTACCTTTGAACCATTTAGATGACTGAGCAACTAAAGTTCTGCAAATGATTCCTGAAGATGGGAAATCTGTCCTTTCAGCAAACTCAGGCTAAGACTCGACAGCTTTTACTGTATTATTTAGAGAAGAAACATTTTTGTCCTACTCTGTAAGTTATCTTTAACTCCACAGGTTGTCACAGGGCTGATTCACTGTACTGTACTTTAAATAAGCAGAACTATATTTCAGAAAGTTGTTTATATAAATGCAAAGAATCCTTCACAACACAAACTTGTTGGAATTCATCTCACCTGTCTTGTATTCAGATGACTATCTAAATTATGTAGATTTTTTTGTTCCCCTATTTGGTTTCTCTACTGATGCTAGTGGCATTTTTTTGCATCTCTTTTTCTTTTTTATTGCAGTTGAATTGTCAAAGGGAAGGTAGGATCTATGAATTATTTCAAGTGGAAAATTTGTGTAATATTTCATGCTAGAATGAAAAGCGGTATCAGAAATTTGAAATTAACTTACATCACTCTAACTTCATAATCGTAAATTTGGGCTCAAGTATTTAGAGTTGACTGATTCATCAAGGAAATACTTTGTGCTGAGACAAGGTAGAGTGCTAGGATTAAGTCTACTTCAATGATATATATGCTTACATTTGGACAAATGAACATGTGTACACGTGTTAAGATCTGATTATCCAAAGATGCTTCTGCCCAAATTAAGGTGCAAATGAGACCATATGCCAAAGCCAATAGTCCAAATTTTATTTAATGGTAGATGAGTGGTAGGGAGGGAAGGGAGAGAAGAAAGAGACATTAAGTAGAAATACAGACTCCACCACACAGGTCACAGTGGCATCCTTCCTCTGCTTCTTCCTCTGGTCTTCTTGCCAGAGGGAGTCCCTGGAGTGTTCTTCTGGAGGTGCAACTTTTATACAGTTTAAGCCCCAGGTATCCACAGAATCTAGATGTTGTTCCCATAGCTTGGCCTGGCATGTGTGTAAGGACTTCCTTTCTCACAGTTTGCTGTGGTGGGAATTTTTGTCTGGGCAGATCACCCACATCTGCTTCAACCTGGCATCTTCTTATTTTTGCCTTCTGTGCTTATTGCAAGTTCCCCCATCACAGTGGGGTTTTGTCCAGGGTCCTAATTCCAAACCTTCACCTCAGTTTAGGAATGGAATTAATGCCTTCCTGTTTGCCATTTGTATCTGTTGTGGTTCCTTCTCTAATGGCAACTCCCTTCTCTGACAGTGTCTTGAGGTATTTCATTGCATTCTTTAAGTCCTGACAATGTGTGTGCATGTAAATATAGGTATTTGTGCACATATATAAATTATTTACTCTCACACATAGATATATACATGCAGATGTATACTTATATGTTATGACTTAATAGTTTTTTAACATACCAGTTTGGAAATAAAAAACAAACTTGGGTTCTGAATGAAATAGTTCATCTATGTCTATGGGATTCTTCATTATTGAAAAATACTGCTTTTGTTTCATTAGTTTTTATAATCTGGAGAATGAACATCACTGTTTGTAACAGCAATTTGTAACAAAAAAAAAAGATAAGATCTGTGTTGCATAGTGGTTCTGATATAAAAAGGCAACAAAAAATATTAATATTCAGTTTTGCAATTGACTTTCACATGTTCTACTAGTTTAATGATCTTCTTTATCATATACATTCACAAGAGTTTGATGATTAGTGATTTCAGTGGAAATTTCTTTTGAATTTTAAATAGAGGATAACGAGAATTACAATCTGATCTTTTAGGTTTTGCAACCTGTTTAGGTAGTTTGGGCATTTCTTTGAGTAGTAGAAGTTTTATTTCAGTATCATACTCATTCTGTTTCTACGTTAATTACCTAATTAAAACTTAGAGTTTTGTCTATTATACAAAAAAAATCTAATTCAATATTTTACTACAGCTGGGACCTCTGAAAAAGATAATGCAATGAGAAATTTTCTCATGGGAGTTATGGGATGATCAACCACTTAAATAAAAAATTTATAATCAGTGGAATGAAATAACCATTCTGAAGGTACAATTCATCTGACCTATTTTAGAGATCTATTTGCAAATAAGACAAACTACATCCTAGAGGAGCAATCCCTCAGATAAAGACACAGACTCTCAGGCAGAGGAATCCTAGCAGCAGGGTCTATCTCCAACAGATGTTAGGTGACAGTCATTGTAAAATGTTAGTCTAAATGCATCAAGAAGTAACTTTTAAGCACATTTAACTTTATTTGACAAAAATGCTAATTTGATTTGGTTTGCAGTTCTAAAACGGCTGCTGTGCTCAACACTAAGTGCAATTACCATTTGGAGTGTTAAGTTCCATAATTATCTTGAACTAACAAGAAGCACAAGATGGTGTCAATCTGGGGTTTGTTTTATTTGTTAGAAAAGGCTCTAATTAGGGCATGAAAGATAGAATAGGGAGAAGTTTTGGGTTAGCAGTTTACTCAGATACAATATAACTATTTTGAAATCATAGACATTTAACTGGTATAGACAACAAGGTTTAATTAATTAAAAATGAACACTAAAGCAGGTCAAAAATTGGCCAGTTTTGTGCATCTTTAGATTGCAAGTACTAATTCCATTTTAATTATATTTGTATAATTTAATATTTTCAATTCTTCAAATTCAGTGTTTCTAACAAGACTGATGGGGCTTTTTTTTCTTGTTCTTGTTTGTTTATTTGTGTGTTTTGGTTGGTTGGTAGGTTGGTTGGTTGGTTGGTAGGTTGGTTGGTTGGTTGGTCAGTTGGTTCTCTAACAAGGCAAAAGAAATTTTGCCAGCGTTAATGATCAATTTAGCAATAAAATAGTTTTCTCTTTCGGTTCCTCTTGATAAAAGCCCCATACTAGTCCTCTCTTTTCTCCACCTTTCAGGTATCACTGGAAAGAGTAAAAAGAAAACCAACAAACCCAACACTGTAGAGATCATAGAGGGCCTGTAGAATTCTTACATGGATATGTTTATTGACACAAAACTCATTAGAAAGAAGTAGAAACATCTCTGACACTGTATCTCGAGTTTTGTAGATCTACAGTTACTGATTATCTCCTAATTGGTTTTGTCTCCCAGAAGAGTTGATTCCTTGTATTTGCTAAAAGAATTTCACCCACAAAAGGTGTTAGCAGACAGCAGTTTCTCATGTTGACTGGTGACAAGCCTGGCAAGAAGCTCTGGATGCCTAAAGAGACCAGATATTCTCCTCTCTGAATCCTGTATCTCTGTGGAGATAATGGGTTTATCCTCACTTCACTGTAGTTTGCCAAGAAAAGAGTCATAGCAGACAGAGTTAACATCTGTTATAATCTCGAGGGAAAACTCACAACAGGAAACACGAGTAGATCGTATTAAAACACAACACATAGAATTAGTAAATTTGTCCTCTTTTTAGACAGTGTCCCTAATTTTTATCATTACTGACAGTTCAATATATCTATGATTTGAACTGAGGTGTCATATTATTTTAGAATTAGGCCTTAGAACAGGCATGAACATAAAATCAACAGTTCAGGAAACTTCACACTAATTCAGTGGTTTCTTCAGGGCTCAAAACTCATCAGTATATAGATCTGTGTAGTTCACTGCTGGTTAATAGAAGGAAGACAAGGATGCTTCACCAGAAGGAAAGTGGAAGATAAAGAACTCTAGGAGCTCTTAGAGCAATAAAGATGAAACTGTGGAGAAGAAGGGACAAAGGTGAAGTGGGAACTACTCAGAGGGCAGATAATAATTCTAATGTTCCTGTTTGTAAGAATACTGTTTGTCAGTTTGGAAGCAGACTTTGAAAGTTTGCGGAGAGGGCAGCCCATGAGCAAATTTGGCATATGTCTGTCAAAACAAGAGTAAAGAAAAGCATAAATTTCATTCTTTAGTTTTTACTAGCAAAGAGTATTAGGGATTAAAGTATCTGTGAGCTTTGAGGTGCTCCCAAGCTGTTACATTCCTTCTTTGACTTCAGCCTAACAGCTGGGCCAAAGAGACAGACACCAACCTGCTCAGTTCTTAGAGCTGCCAAGCTGTCTATAGATAAACTCCACATAGAGCTGAGTCCAGCTCACTTCATGAACATTCATTCCCAGTATTAGAAACCTTTGGGGTTCACAACCAACATTCCACTTATCTAGAGCAAACTCAGCTATACACAATCATGCAGAAAGGTTTATCTGATGTACCTGGGCTCTCCAGCTCCCTCCAGCAAAACTGTGCAATGAAGAACTGGGCTTGCATTCATACTACAGCCCTGCTGACTTCTATCTCCTGCAGCAAAACTCTGGAATGAACTGGACTTGCTTTCATGAAGAAGTGCTAACTTGTTGATAGCAACACAGATATATTTAGAGCTCTTTTCCTGAGGCAGTTTTTCTTTATTGTTGACAGTAAAATGGATGTGCTATGAAAAGAGATTTTTGTTTTCAAACAGTTGGGGAATAATGCAAGGACCACAAAACAGATTCAATATTCTTTAGACTTTTTTAAAATGAGCAAAACTAAAAATATGCTATTGATGCCCAAAGCAATTTAAAAAATACTGAAAGTCCTGGCATTGGAGACAATGTCTTTTTCCCACAAAGCAATAGATTTTTTTTCATGCTCTCATGGCAAAATGTGCAGTGTCCACTCTGTTCTGGTCAACAGAACTTGGTTAAAACACTCTTCCAATCAGATTTTTTTTCTGAGAAAGCAACATTTTTTCTTTAAACAATATTAATTTAGAAAATGTCTTCATGATCACTATTACTTGCATACTGGGCTGCAAAATCAACTGTGCAGGGAGTAGGTCATAGGAAGGGGTTCTTGCCATCCACCGGCTGCTTGTGAGTATGAAGAAGATGAAGCCAGACTCTTCTCAGAGCTCATCAGCCAGAAATAGGAAATAGACAATGTTCACAAGCTGAAATAAAGGAAATCCAACTGACTAAAAGGGAAAATAAAAAGCAAACCAACCAACCCAGCAAAAATCACACACACACAAAAAAA
>VXAC01007842.1:435983-474530 GCA_013399225.1 Rhipidura dahli
AAAAAGATTAGAAGATTTTGGCTATATTTTAACTCTTTTATATATGTACTTTTAAAATTATACTGAATACTTTTGCTTTATTCTCAGTTGGTGTTTCTGTAGCTCTAATACTGAAATATATATACTATATATACTATATATATATATGTGCTACTATTTGCAGTAGTACTGAATTATTTATCACAATAAGTTCATGTTATCTTGTTTTTCTGAAGCACAGCTGTCTGCTGGACGATGAACTTCTGATTCTTAAAGTAGTGTTAAAGGAATCCAGCAGAAATACATTTCTTGCTACAAAAGCACTTATGTTAGACAGAAAATTATGTCTGTACGAGCTTCATTGTTACTCTGGAGACACTCTTGATGGTGGCAAGGTCTTCATCAGCCTTCCTAAGACTTTCTGTTTTCTCCTGGGTTCACACACCGAGGCCCTGTCTATGTTTACATGATCAAAGTCTCTGTCTTCACTGAAAACCCAGTCACAGTAATTGAATTCAAACAACCCTAAGAGAAGTAGATGTTATAAACTCCACCTCTGAGATATGAAGTCTAACATCACAGGAGCTACTCAGGAACATGTGTCTTGTGACAGAAACCATCTTTTTGTGCTCTCTTTAATCAAGCCCCATATTTTGAAGCTGTAACTTTTTCCTTTTATGAATAAAGTTATCAAGATTTGGATTGGAATCTCAGATTACTTAAATTTTATGACATGGTGCTATATAGTCTAACTCTCTAAATATTACAAACACATCATAACATAGCCGAATACAAGATTTTGTTTAATTAAGAAATAGAGCTATGGAAGTGTTTTGAGTTGCTTGATTCTAAAATATATTATTTTTCATTACACCATGCTAGAGATAATTATCCAAGTCCAAACCATTAGATATATATGAGATAAACAGTAATAAGGTACATAAAAATAATTCCTTTATTCTATCAATACACTCTGTAGAGAACCATCATATGTACATTAATTTAATGTCTCAGTGTATCAAAACAGATAAAGACCTAAGGAAATTATGCATCTCTTCAGTAGGTCAATATCACTGGGAGCTGTTTAGAAGGAAATTTCTCTGATTTAAAATCTTTCACCATAAAATGTCTGACTCCTGAAGCTCCCAAAGAGCATTTCCTACCTACTTGTAAGCAATAATGTAATCTATAAGTTTCATTTGGGAAATATTTGTTAGTATTTTTGACCCTTGTATTTTGTGTTTGATTCCACTGCTCCAGCACCCCCCAGTCACTCTTCTGGAACAGAAGAGCCCATACCAATTTATAAACAATCATGAAACAAAATATCAGTTTATGTATTTTTCTNTGTTTGTTTTGCTTTGTGTTTTTCTTTCTAAAAGATGAATTAAACCTCTGAAAGGGAGGCACACACAGAATGACCAATAAATGGAACAGAGTTTTTCTGGGAAATATTCCACACCTCAAAATCTCAACAGGCAAAAGACTTTCTCTGTTTTCATAATACATTTTGTACAACAATTTTGTTTCCATCTTAAAATAAGGATTTGGGGCATGCAGGCTAAAGATCTGTTCCTTTCCCCCATCACACAATTGCATGTTCATCATATCTGAGGAGACTGGGAGGTATTAATGAAAGACCTTCTTAGCTCATCTCATAATATATAGTCTGTTCTCAGCAGTCCACAATTCAAGGGAAGGAGAGGGAAGCAAAAAAGAGAGCAGCAATTCCTTTGGTTCCTGTCTGCTCCCACCACAGGGCATCCCTGAGTCCCACAGGGAGCCATTTATCAGGACTGGGACTGAGTTTGTCATCTCAGAGGAGAATGGCTTCCTGCAGTGTCCCTACCTGTGTCAGGTAAGGGACAGAGTAAATCAAAATAACAATGAACCCTTCTTTTATAACTTTGTAAGTTTTTATAAGTCTTTCCACAGGCAGATTAGAGAAAACTCTGAACACGTACTAGGGACCCTTAGCATCTGCAGTTCCTCTACAGAGCAGAGGTAAATAAATAAAACCTTTCTCTGAGCTTCAGTTTGTCCATGAGCTGTTGGCTGCACTGTGAAGAGCAAACCAAGTATCCAGTTGCAGGAGGAGCAACAAATTTCAGAACATGAATATATTCAACCTCATTTTTATTGAGACAGATCTGTGGTAGTAATCCCAACATCTATTTAAAGCACTGTGAGACAGGAGGAAGTGGTAGTTAAAACTGTATTAGATGTCTGATTTTTCTCACTGTTGAAAAAATGAATATAAAACCAGCCTGCAAGAGAAAACTGGGGCAATTTTCATGGAGAAAGAAATATTTGTGCAAAAGTTAAAAGACAAAAAGAAGGAAATAATAATAAAAAAAACTCCATAAGGACAGAAAAGTTTGGAGGCTGTAAACCTTGGGCAACATTGTTTATGAAGATTATTCATCATTATTTTGCAGCAGCTTTTCCAGTAGCTCATGCCCCAGCAGGAAGATGAAAGGCATCAGGAATACAAACAGCTGGTACTGCAAGTAACTTGTGNATAATTCCTTTATTCTATCAATACACTCTGTAGAGAACCATCATATGTACATTAATTTAATGTCTCAGTGTATCAAAACAGATAAAGACCTAAGGAAATTATGCATCTCTTCAGTAGGTCAATATCACTGGGAGCTGTTTAGAAGGAAATTTCTCTGATTTAAAATCTTTCACCATAAAATGTCTGACTCCTGAAGCTCCCAAAGAGCATTTCCTACCTACTTGTAAGCAATAATGTAATCTATAAGTTTCATTTGGGAAATATTTGTTAGTATTTTTGACCCTTGTATTTTGTGTTTGATTCCACTGCTCCAGCACCCCCCAGTCACTCTTCTGGAACAGAAGAGCCCATACCAATTTATAAACAATCATGAAACAAAATATCAGTTTATGTATTTTTCTGATTCTGTTTTCTGGCCATCTGGCATCCATTCAGGAAATTACTCAAATATGATGTTTATCAAGTGGCAGCATTTAGACATCTCATATTTAAATTTCCATGTTTAACCTACTCATGTATTATCCATCTATGTTAAAAGACACAGTCAACGTCAGAAAACATTTCAACTTATTCCAAGATAAAAGTGCAAATTATCTCAGAAGTTTACATTTAGACAATTGGACTGAATAAAATTCTTGCCATTCTCCAGTGAAATTTACTTGCTCATTTAATGCATTGCTGAATTAGCCTTGATAACATGGAATGAGGGAGGCAACTATTTTCTTTTGTCTTGGGTAATTTTGTTTGACAGCAGGCATCTGATTAAAAAGGAATAGGAGCACAATCCATACTTTTCAATCTCTGGAACTGACAACAGTGAAGATGACACATCCTGTGATTTACAGCAGCAGTCAATTAAAACTAATAGCAAAACTAATTACCCTTTCACAATGCAGAGTGTGACAGTCCTACAAGAACAACAGCTTTGGTGTTGCCACCACCGCAGCAAATTTAGCTCCTTGACTTCTCAAATACCTTTCAGCAGTTTAGTTAATAACCACCATCTTCTGATTGTTAATAAATTGTTAATAAATGTGGTCCCCCAAAAAGAGGTACGCAGTCATGAAATAAACCATGGATGTATTTAAACATATGTATAAATATATATAGATATAGATATAGATGATATAGATAGATGATATAGATATAGATATAGATATAGATATAGATATAGATATATAGATATAGATATAGATATAGATATAGATATAGATATAGATATAGATATAGATATAGATATAGATAGATAGATAGATATATTTAAGAATTGGTTGCCTACAGTTGGCATGTTGCAAAAATGAACACAATGATGTACTTGACTGTGTTCCTCCTGTGGTATATTAGCAAGTGTGCATTTGATATATATGAAACAGGTAAAATGCCACACTACTTCAGCTTAAATATCTCTTATCCTTATCAATTTTTACTCTAGCATATGGTTGTAGAACGTCTTTTCTTCACTCCTTGTTTCCTGAGCTATATTAGACAGTAAGTTTTTTAGTGCTTTGCTATGTGGTTCCTTGCCACTGTGATAATCCTGTTTTGCACCTCTTTCATCTGAAAATCATTTTTATTGAGGAAAATGTTACTGCTCAAGTTAAAAATTATTTTTCACTTCCTTGAGAAACCCTATTAGTACTTTCTTTAAAAGATGTTCAGTATCACTTTTTCAGAGTTGTAGAATTTACCATCATCCAATGTACCAAAATACCTGCAATCAGTTCCATTCTCACATCACTTACAAATGATGTTTTCTAAACTTATATAAGAATGCAAAATGTTGTGACTGGGTGCCATATATTTTTATTTATTCCTACCAGTGCAGCCCTTGGGGTTGTCCAGTCCCATGACAGCCTGAAGAAGTTTATTTCTCACATACCAAAGAACATTCGTGTCCAGCTCAGACCACTGTGAACTCTCACCAGCTCTTAGACAGTTCACTATTAGCCATTCCCTTCATCACTCTATCTCTCATTTTCTTTTAAAGAATCAACTCCACAAAACAAGGCACACCTGCTCTATTTTTGCACACCCATCAAAGGAAAGATGGAATGAATATATATGAGAAAGGGGGAAAAGTTAAGCAATTGAAGAAATAGGAATCTCTTCTGAATCTACAAAATCCTGGTGGATTCTGAAGTGGTGATTTATTTTAGTGCAATGTTTTCATAGGACTGATGTTAAGGCTCATTCACTCATAGTGTGGGAGAAATGAAAATTAGTATGGAAGCACAAGAAAGATCTCTTGCTTCATGTATTTGCAGCTGGAGATCATTGTTTTCTCCATGAGGCTTAAATAGTGAAGCAGGATATTTTTGTCCAAAGAGTATCTGGGTATATAGAATAGTCCATGGAAAATTTCCAGATGCTGAGAAATGGTTTTGGAATATTCAAACATAATTTACTGGAAGCATTTATCCTTTTTTCTGGTTCACAGCATCACAAGTGGCATCCAAACCACCTCCTCTCATCTTAAGTTTAATGCACTCCTAAGTGAAAAAGGAGGTACTAAGGCAATCCAGAGGAGGTCCTAATAATTAATGCAAATAGAGCTTAAAGGACAGAGAGGGAATAAATGAAATAAGCCAAGTACATTTTGCAGAAAAGATTAACTAATTAAAGATTGCCTGGAATTAATATTAGTCTTGTCCTACAACTGTCCATGCTGGGCTTTTTTTCATGATCGAGGATTGGAGTCTGTGCAAGGAGTCAGTGCCATATTGATCACAAATTCAGATTTAAACAACACCTTTCAGGTGGGTCATGTCTTCAACCATGGTTTGAGAATTTTATCTACAGAGAAAAGGAGGCATTACAATATTGTCTTGTATCTCTTTCCAGTCATTCAAAATCCACAGTTTAACCAATATAGGCCCAATGGGAACTCAACACCAGAAATGTGGTGTTATAATGCCCCAGGAAAAGGGCATTTTAACAGATTAATGAATAACAACAGGGACATTGTTGGCCATTTCTTCTTTGATCCCAGCTATCAATGATCTTTTCTGCTGCCATCACAAGATGAAGGCTTCATTGTCTTTGCACAACCATATAGCAGAGAAAGATGCTATTGTTGCATATTCAAACATATAGGAATGATTTTGTTATGATTAAATATTGTAAAGAACCACTTGCCTCATAACAGGTCCTCTCCCACCTTAGAAACAACAGGTGAAATGCTGGCCCAGCTGAAGCTGAAGTACTGATTTGTTATGGACTGTAACTAAGTTAGAATCTAGCTTTGGTTTATGAGGAGAATTGAGGGCCCAGCTTGTAGCTGTGGTTATTTATTATTACATTTTTGTTAATGATCCCCCAAACTATTTTAAGTAGAAAAAAAATCGAACTGACAACTGTGAAAGAGAAGCTGTCATTTTTAGAGTGAGTTATTAAAATTTGGTAATACATTTGTGATACAAGAAGTAATCTCCACATACCACTTGACAACTTAATACTCTTTAATTAAGAACCTTCTCCAGATGTATCATAATTGTTTACTTTCTGCAGAATTGCTTTGCACCTTAAAACATCTGGCACAAGCTTCTAGAATTTCCAGTAATGTGTTAAAGCCTGCTGGCACCAGAAATTGGGTAATAAAGAATCCCAGGGGCTTTACGGTTTGATTTATTTTGAACAAATGTTTAAAGAGAAGAGGAAGGTGAATTAATAATTTCAGTAGCAGGACAATAGATAGAGAAGCACAACCCCATTATGACATGATGTTACTATAGAGAGAATTGAGCTGAGAATGCTCTGCTCCCACCACCATACACATTTAGAAGATGCAGCCCTGCTCCACACTGCCTGGCTTCTGTAAAGGCTTGTGGGAGAACAGGCAGAGAAAAAGCGAAATAGTTTTGTCTGCATTTCTTTCTGTGCCTTCTCTCCATCTATGAACTGATTTAGAGAGAAATCCATAAAATGTGGAAATAATGGGCTTGTATTTCTGTCCACATAAGTAGGGAAATTACCTTTACTTTTAAAAGTCACTGTGAACAGTTCCCTTTAAACTGTGTGAATGATATTGTACGTATGTAGGAAGGTGAAATGAAATGCTGACTTCACCAGACTTACTTCATTGCCTTTGAATATCTTACTTTTAACACTCTATTGAATGTTCTCTTTCTTCTTTTCTTACTTTATTTTTTTCAAACAAGATAACTTCAGAATCTTGTAGTAAATGTTTCTGAAAAGGTGAATTGCAGTGACCATTATGTGATTTGTAATGACTCCCAGAGAAATTTCTATTCTTAGGAAAAAAGCTCCACTGAGGCAAATACATTCTGAAGCATATAATCTAGTTATACAAGTATACTGCATGTACCTACCATTTGCTCATCCAAACTATTATCCTTACATTCCTGACTAAAAACTATAAGCTATAAGTATAGCTATAAAAACTATAAGGAAAAAAAAATAAAGCAAAAACAAACCCCAAACTAAAAAAAAAAAACAAACAAACAAAACAAAAAACCCAACAGAAAATTTTACTTCTCTCCAAGTTAGTAAAATGCATTCTGTTTTCTTTTACATTAATGAGGATTGCTTTTTCTTCTTTTCCAGGTAAAACACAGGTTATGGGTGAAATCAAGATTGCATTAAAGAAGGAAATGAAGACAGATGGAGAACAACTGATAGTGGAAATCCTTCAGTGCAGAAATATCACATACAAATTTAAATCTCCAGATCATCTACCAGGTATCACTAAAACAGCTTCATGATACTTTGAAAACATTTAGTAGGTTGCATCTTAAATCATTTAACATCATCACTAAAGTGGAAAAGAAAATTAGTTCTTAGCCAGGATGACATTCTACAGGATTCTTTTTGTAGTGCTTCTTTTCTCCTGTGTGCAACTTTAATGAAAGTAAAAACATTTTGCAGAAGCAAACTAACTCTCAGAAGTTAATCATCTTTTTAATTTACTTTTTATTTTTAAAAATTAATCCATTTTTAACTTTAGTAAAAATTATAAATCCTTAGGTTATCAAAGAACAGTTATAACTAGTATAGGGTTGGATTTTTGTGAAAAAGCTCTTTAAAAACTAAAATCTCATGTTCATAATGATATTTTCATACATAGATTAAGACATCAAGGTATTTGTTCTTTTAATAACAGCATTATAAACACAAAGTAATTCCCTTGGATTTAGTGGGGTGGGTTCATTTCTACACCATGTGAACGAGAACAGAATATAACTTTATAACAAGTCATTTTTTTCACAAAAATTCCCCTCTGTTGAAATCATTAACAATGATTATTTAAAAGTTTTTGTATTTAACACATTCATCTATTCTTCCCCAGACCTGTATGTGAAGCTGTATGTTGTCAATATCTCTACCCAAAAGAGAGTAATTAAGAAGAAAACCAGGGTATGCAGGCATGACCGAGAGCCTTCATTCAATGAAACATTTAGATTTAGCTTGAGTCCTGCTGGGCATTCTCTTCAGGTAATTCTGCATTTTATTAAACCTTAATTTTGGATGTTTTCAGTGCAGTGCTATGGGCATTTGAGCTCAATCTTCTACCCCAGTTGTTTGTTGAAAAGAGAAGACTACAAAGAAAGTAACATAGTTATATAATAATGGAAATATCAGGCTAGAGGAGACATTAAAAGATGGATTACTCCATCACACCACACTGAGGATGGGTATTTATAGATCAGGCCTGGAAATTTTAGGCTTGATCTGTTCTTAAAATCCCCCAGAGAAGAGAGTTATACATGCCTTCCAAGAATAATTTTCTATGTATTTAGAAAGTTTAGTGCAATATCAAAATCATATATATCATATTTTTAAATTAAGCTCACTTATCCTTAAGTTTCCTCACAAAGAATAGAGGAAAACTGATCCACTTTCTTTTTAATTAAGAAAAAAAAGTTTTACACTGAAAGGTTGTTATCTTTCCTCTCTGACTTTTTGAGGCTAAGTCAACAAAATTTCTTTGACATGTGCTTTGGCCTAAATACCTAATCATTTTATCATTCTGTCCAGTTTTCCAACTTCTTAAAAGTTGTGGTACCTAGAATTTGATGCAATAATAATAATCTCAGACACTGAAAATTATTGATTATGCCAAGCTAGATATTTTCTGGTACATTTGTAATGGAGCTGAGTTTTTGTCAGTCTGTTACACATCAAATGACACATGGAAGTGGTTCAGGAATAGTGCCTCTCCTGTGTTGTAGTTGCTTAGACAGATTTGCTCATATGACCAGACTTGCTTTTGGGTTTTTTTTTTTGGACAGGTTGGATTCAATTAGCCTACTTCCATTTATTTTCACATTAGGAGATAACAAGTGTAAGCCATACATTCAGGCTTCCTGCAGTCAGTGGAGAGGGATAAACAGTTCAAGGGGCATCTGCAGGCCAAGCTTAAAATTAAGTGGAAGGCATTGTTGGGCCTATCAGCACTTAACATAACTTTAAATCTGTCAGACCAACCTGATTATTCAGCTGCATTTTGGTGACTAAATTTAGTCTGGATTACCTAAGTGCCTACATTAGGCTTATTGCTTGTATCAGTAATATCACAGTCATAATGGATATTACTTCAGAAACTAGACCCCCCAAAATAGATAGTGTTTTTCTTATGTTAAGGTGTCCTAACATCTTATTGTTTCGATAGACTCAATAAAAGATTATTTAAGAGTTTACATTTTCTGGGGAAAGAAAAAGTGGTCAATAAAGTCTTGCCAAAATTTAAGAGTTTCTGTAAAAAAATTTGCTTTCAGTGGTGGTTTGAAGAGGAAACCTTATAGGGTAGGCCAGTAAAGAAGGATTCATGGAGTCCTACAGAAAAATAATCCATCAAGTTTTTAGGAGGGAGATAGTGAGGGACACAACCATAGGAACAGTTAGCCTGAGACTTGACAACATTTCCTCTGGAACTCTGTGATATAAAGAGAAGAGGAGACTTAGGGGAGACCTCGTTGTGTTCTTCAACACCCTCCTGAGGGGAAGCGGAAGGGCAGGCACTGGTCTGTTCACTGTCACCACCAGTGACAGAACTTGAGGGAATGGCCTGAAGCTGAGTCAGGGGAGGTTTAGGTTGGATATCAAGAGAAAGTTTTTCACCCAGAGGGTGGTTGGGCACTGGAGCAGGCTCCCCAGGAAAGTGGTTTCAGCATCAAGCCTGACAGATTTCAAGAAAAATTTGGACAACACTCTCAGGCACATGATATGATACTTGGGGTATCCTGCACAGGGATAGGAGTTTGACCCTATGATCCTGACTGATGTCTTTAAAATCAGCATATTCTACGATTCTATAATTCTATGATATGTGCTGATGCTGCACACCAGAGCTATGAAAGAAAAATGAAAGCTGTAAAAGTATCCAGTAAAAATATCAAGGAACAAGTTTAAAACAAAGGAAAAGTGTTTCTGCTTCATTAAAACTGGATTTTGAGCTGTAAAATGTATCGCCTTTATATATTGTGAGTGCTAAATTTTTTCACGGAAAAAGTAACTGGAGAAAATGATAAGAGAAATTTATGGATGAAAGACATCAAATACTGTTAAATAAAAACTTGAGTCAGGAAGTCAATGGTCCACATACCTTATTAGGTATTTTGAGAGACTGTCAATACTTAATTGCCTGGTTCTTATATTCTGCCTAATACACTGCCCTCTGCACTTTTGTAAGCAAAATATTTGCCTGGAGAGAGCTGTAATCTGACTCAGTGCATCTGTTTTTATCTGCTCTTCAAGCTTAACAGTCAATTTGTTCCTATGGCAAAGCATGAACCTGGGTGATTTGAATGCTGAATTTGAGTAATGAACATTTATGAACAATGACATGGACACAGTCAAAAGAGATTTGGGAGAGAGGGAAATGAAACAAAACCAGAATTTATGGAACAAAAATGAAATTGGAAGATGATGGAAGAAAATAAGATCATAGAGAGGGAGTGAGATGAGATCAAACATGATAATAAATAGAAGTCACAGTGTAAAGAGCTATGAGAACTAGCCAGAGGCAGAAATTCAGACAAGGGAGTGCAGTCTAAAAATCAGCAGCAAGTGCTGTGAATATTTGCCATAAAAATGGGGCCATGGGCTTTCGAAGAAAAAAAATCAAAACAAACCCCCCCAAAAACCAACCAAAATGAAGAAAAGCTTGAATTGTCTGATAGAGAGTAATGGGAATAAATAAAAAACAGAAACCCTGGGGTTTAGAAACTAAGACTAACTGATCCAGGACAACAAGACTGGAATTTGAGGCCTGGAGTAGAGAAGAAACAAGGATGAGAGACAGATAAGCCAGAGAAGATAGACCCTAGGGTTCCACCTGGGAGGAGTGGATAAATTGGATAAAATTTTTTTTGTCCCAAAATTGTTCATTGTGTCAGAATGAAAACATTCTGTGGAAAACATTTTAGCAGGTTTAAGACAGGCACTTTCCTCAGCTCCTGGCAGTTTTATCCTTGCTTCTCTGATTTCCCTGTTCCTTGGCAACTCGCTTGCTACCCTTCTGGAAAGCACGGAACTTCTGGCTCCTGGCTCACTGCAATTAGAAATACATAATGTCCTAAGTGAGACTAATTAGAAAAACACAGAAGAACACAGAACACAGATGTTCTGCTCTGGCTTTCCTGCTCTGGGCAGTCTATTCTTCAGCAAACACTGAACCCAGGGACCAAGAGTGCCATCAGCAGTGGAGGCAGGCTGCCTATTTTCCTCAAGAACACTTTTTCTGATGAATGGTGTTTTCTAATAGTTCAGTGCCTAAGAGTTTTCCCTTCTCAGACCTGTTGACTAATAGCCATTAGGTGTCTAAAGCTGTCCAGGTTGCCAGCTGATATCAAAACTGGACAAGGAAGTAGGAAGCCTATTCAGGAAAACTTTTGTAAATTTATTTTAAAATTCTGAAACTTATTTTAAATTTTATTTGTAATGTAAAGTTTGCATTTTTTACCTTGCTTTCCAAATCATAATGGAAAATTTTCAAAAATGTTCTTGATTACGGGAAATTCTAATTCTTTTAAGTTCTGCTACATGTCTACTGCCATGTGGTTTCAGCAGAGTACAAAATCCTTGTGTCCTGTCA
The DNA here is from genome assembly GCA_013399225.1 of Rhipidura dahli. NCBI lineage: Eukaryota > Metazoa > Chordata > Aves > Passeriformes > Rhipiduridae > Rhipidura > Rhipidura dahli. The sequence continues at coordinate 447,536 of VXAC01007842.1, forward strand.
TTTTTGTTCTAGCCTAGATCTTTGAAACCAAACAACAAAATGCCCTATTTTCTCTCCTGCTGGTTCACACAGAGACTGACAGCCTCCTCCTGTTATCAGTTAGATCCCTTGCTTGTTGCTTGTTGAGGTTCGCTCAGTAACTGTGAATATTACAAACCTGCTGCTAATCCTGTCAGGAAATGCAAATCTTCATTACTTCTTTCTCTTTATGAAAAGCTTAGGAAGTCAATAAAAAGAAAACAAAATCAAACAACAAAACATTGTGCTTGTTAAGTCAGTTACTCGGAATTAAGAAAGGCTAAAATTTTTCTGAATGTGTACCTATAGCTCATGCCCTGAATTATACATATTTTCTAATTCATTTTCTTAGAAACATGTATAATGAACCTATAGAACCACAGAATGAGACAAGCCCTTAGGAAAAGTGCATTTTTTGCATGGCACAAACCTCTGTAACTGGAAAATAAGTGGTTGGATGACATTTCACAGAGAGCCTTGAACACTCAGTCTGCATCAGACTTCCACTGACTTAACAAGAGCTGGTACTTCACCTGCACAAAGCTTTATCTTGTAACTTAAAACTTGATTTATGCTCATCCTTGGTAACCAGCAGGTGAACAAATTGCTCTTTAACATTCAAGATTACCATCTTCTAACTGCTATGTCTCATGATAAGCAAACAGAAGGGGGAGAAGATTCAATTTTCATAGGGCTTTCTCTGAGGGGGTGACTCTATATAAAAAGTTATGGTCAATGTTTCTTTTCTGTGCATAGCATACTTGAGGTGAGCATTTCTGGATCTTTCATGTTTTGCTAGTATTATGTTACTATGCACATTGATTAAATTATTGTTATTGTTATTGTTGTTGTTATTATTATTATTATTATTATTATTATTATTATTATTATTATTATTATTATTATTATTATTATTACTACTACTACTACTATTATTTTCACAGATTTTGCTTGTCTCCAACGGAGGGAAGTTTATGAAAAAGACACTGATTGGAGAAGCTTATATCTGGCTTGACAAAGTGGATCTAAGGAAAAGAATAGTAAACTGGCACAAACTCTTGGTCAGCTCCACACAAACACACTGAGCGGAGCTGTCTGCTTAGGGCACAAAACATGCAGAGTCTGCTCTAAACAGCATCACTTCAAGAATATAGTTTGATATCATTGTGTTTAGCTAGTCTTTCAGAATACAAAGTAGAAAAGAGCAGTCTCTGGGCTACAAAGCACACTTAAATGAGGGCTAGTACACTTATTTTTGCTGCAAAACACAGCAAAAGGAGAAGAAAATCTGGGCCCAGAAGTTAAAGTGAGGCTGTTTGAAATGAAGACTGATATGAGGGCTCCATGTTGTTGGACTCTGAGAAGACAGTAACTGTGAAGGAAATGATGAAGGCTGGAGGCAGGTGCTAACACAGAGCTCGGCTGCAGCTGGAGGTAGTGTGATGGGAAGCACAGTCTGGTTTTCTGTGCAACCAGAAGGAGATCACTTTATGCAAAAGCACCTAGGGTGACTGACTTTCCAAATCTCACTTATCAAAAGTGCAAAACTTTCTCCTCTGCACCTTAGGATCTCTGATAATTTGCTGTAGTGAGATTATGCCACTTGACACAAACTGCAAGGTGTTTGCAAGAGTGGTAATGTTATTTTACATTACTTTTTTCCTTCTTTCTTTTTCCTTCAAAAACTATACTGTGGAGAATCAGATCTGATTGTTTCATTTGTTCCTGTGTGTTAACAATGGATATAAACCACTCTCCTAGAATGTAATGAATAAAATTATATGAACTGTCTATACCTTGGGATGTGGTTTTAAGGAGAAAGGACAGGTAATAAACTGCACTATATCAGAAAGAAAAAATGCCGTTTCAATGTCAGTGACACTGTACTTCACCCCATCCTTTGAATCAGAAAGTCTAAATCAGTTTGAGATTGAAGAGACTTAAGCACTGGGACTAATGCAGTTCTTTCAACTAGTCCTTATGTTTTCCAGCAACCAGTCTTGTTCTGGAACTGTAGAGAGACAATGAGTTCTAGGCTATTTGTGGGCACGTTGGAGCAGCAGTCCCACCGTGCCAACAACAACCCTCTCGATGCAGGGCTCTGTATCAACACTAGTGACACACTTGAAATCTAAGGGGAAGGGACAGCAGGGCAGTTCCTGACTGGATGAAGCTGCATTAGAGTGAAGAATATCCTCTTGCTATCTCAGGTGAAAGTCTGAGTATAATCCACTCAACAGCATGGCTTCTCAGTTAGGCAAGAAGTGAACAGGAAGGTAACTTGCAACTTTTAAGGCTGTGCTAGCACTTCCGTGCTGGAAGTCCCCCTTTAACAGATTCGAAGCCAAGCAGTTAGCTCACTTGTGAAGAAACTGCTGCCTGGCATGGCTTAGTCTGGTTGTTGTATTTTCCCTGGTACCATGAAGAAGAAAGGAGAGCTTTTCCTCCCATTCCTAAAAGTATATCAATTTCCTTAAAACCCAAGAATCAATGGTACTAACTCCCATGTTACTCAGAAGTCATTTAATATTTCACAGCTTCAATAAAAAGTAGTTTCCCTGGAAATATGATCTCATGACCTTTGCATACTTAAAAAGAAAATGACCAAATTTCTACATGTCAGACATTTATTTTTCTTGCCCAAGAAAGACTTTTATTTTTCTTTCCCAAAAAAGACTTTTCTGTTTTCATTAAATTATTTAATGTACATTGTCTTACATTTTCTGAATATGTGCAGTATACTTCCACAGGTTGTGCAAGAGCACCTGAAAATATTCTTCTGGTAAATATTATATGCTTTTTAGAAAAAGGAAAAATAAAGCTTAGGTTATTAAGCAATTGGATCAACTGTGAAAAAGCTACACCATTTAATCTGGTGACACTTCCCACATACAGTTTTTGGTTTATCTTTATCAACTTAAAATATCATAATGGAACAGGAATACGAGACAAAATATACAGATGATATTAGTTCTACACACACCAAGGAAACTCCTGTTGTTCATAACCTGCTGGTAGCCTGCTTAACTTGCAAGCAGAGCAATCTTACCAAAATCCTATTAGTTATCTTAAGAACACATCATCACTGACAGTGGAAGTAGGATGTGTGCTTTAATGTTGAATTTTATGCTTTCACCAGTATATGTATACCCTACCTCTCATATATTTTAAGAACAGTCCTCTGGAGTTATTGTAAAAATTCTATATGTTTTGATGTTGTGTATGTTTTTATAAGAAAATATTTCAAAGGAAAAAATCCCCAACTGAACCAAAAAATCCTGCCTGGATACATTTGACATATGTGTTGCTCTCTGGGTGGGTTATCTTGCATTCCTGATGACTATACTGTGTTTATACTTTGAAAAGAGACCCGCAGAAAAAAATTCTGTGTGAAGTCCAAGCCATGAGGTGTGCAATTTTGTGCAAACTGCTGGTGATTTTGTTCTTGCTAAGATTTGCTATAAAGGCAGCAAGTCCCACTGGTAGTTGCTATGGAGATTTCTGAGAGGAACAAGCAGTATCTGCCTGCCTTACTGGAAGCCTGTAATCATCATTCTTAATTGAGAAAGTGGACAGGCGTGCTTTGCTCTCACACACATACAAATGTGGCCAATATTTTTATTGAATACTTTGGTTGGGTGGTATAGCTGTGGCTGTAGGGAACAGCTGCCTTTGAGGATAATCAGCTATTGGCAACTGGTTTAATTCAAGCATCTTTGGCTCTCTGAACAACACACAAGATGTTTGCGCATGTGGAAATGACACTTTTGTACTCCTGTCATGAAACACAGAGTAGAGTTTGTGAGGAACGTGGCACTGCCTTGGCCAGCTGCAGCAAGGACAGGGCTCCTGCGGTGTCACCTGGGGTGGGTGTGGGTCAGACCTGGCCCACGCACTCGGCTTTCTGAGGCAGCATCATTCAGAGGTCAGAGAAGGCTACCAAAGTGTGCCAAGTTCCTTTTTTTGACCAAATTTCTAGGTTGTACTGAAATCACTCTATGCAACACAGATTCATGTTTGAATGCATAGTTTCTTTTTTTTTGTTGTTTGTTTTATGATTGCAGTCAGGAAAAACTCTCGTGACAATGTTTTTTAAAAAAATAATCAAACAAGGACTATTAGTATTTTTTTACTGTTTTGTATATATCTCAGTATAATTTTTTTTGCTTTTTTTCTCATTAATTTTTATTTCTTTTATCTGGCCAAAAGTGCTTAGATGTGGTAACAGCTTTTATCATTTCGGAGTGATTGATTATTAATGAGTTCATACATTTCTACAATTGCTTTGAAGATACATATTGCAGGGAGGCAATAGCAGAGGCATTTTAACTCTTTTAATGCATAAATCTGCTGAGACAACAGAAATTGAAGCTGCTTCTTACTTCAAGGCCTTGTATAGTGGAAACAAGCAGAAATATGAGCAAAAGCACAGTGTGTGTGTTTACAAATGACAGGGATTTATAACATTATCATTATTATTAGTGTGCATACAATGAGCAGCAAACAGCCACTTTTTTTCTTCCAGGTTAAAACTAGACATGAGAGTTTCTATGATGAATGTTGAGCTAGTTCCTTATCATTACACTTTAAAGGGATAGTATCCAGGGGCAATGAGTGCTGCTTCTTTATTACTACTCATGGTTTTACATTGCATGGATCCTGTGTGGAAGAAACAAAAACCAGTTAAAGCCAGTAACAATCAACCTGTTGACTTGCACTGGCTTTAAATCAAGACCTAGGAAATATTTGAGTTATTTTTCTGGATGATGGATGTTTGCATGGTTACATTGTGGGATATGGTAGCTGGTAACCAGCTGATATTGATTCATACTTTGAGGATGATGATGAAGAAAAAGAAGACATCTATTATACTGTAAGCTAGTGTGAGCCCAATAGAGATTATTTAATTAGGATTTAGTTTCATGGAGATATCATAAAGATGTTAATAGTATTTTTTTAAATTATTATTTGAATCATAACTGACACTATTTTTAACTAGTTTATTTTCATTGCTACGATGTTGAATGTCCCAGATTCATTATTCGAGTATATATCTAGATATGTACATAACTATGTGAATAGCAGAGAAAATCTGTGAGTGTAACTTATAAAGGTAATGAAACAGAGAGGAAATTTAGCATAAGTATCCACATACATTATATTTAAATTCTAGTCCTACATGCCTTCTGAATTTTCAGTACACTTGGCATGTAAGAGGAATTGCTCTTTATAAATATATGTTGCCTTTAGAAGGAAAGTAGAAAGAGTAAGTGAAACTGGATACTCTCTCTTTAAACCATAAGAAACATTTTAATGTTTTCTATATGTTTTGTTTTATTATTTTGAAAAAACTAATAAGCAAATATATTGATGAGCTCAAAAGTTAAAATATATATAGATATCCATAATTAAAACTAGATGATTTGACGAGAGTCATTTTCTTAATTTGTTACCCTGTAAATAAGTATACATTTTTTGTAAAACAAACTGAGTTTAAATTGCCAATTCCATTTGACATCCAAGCATGTGAGTGTGTCCTTATTTGATTGTATCTAATAGATGTTAAGTGATGTGCTCAGGTGCTCAACAATGGCTGACTAATGTGTGTGCTGTCATGCTACAAGACAACGTGTGTGTACAGCAGACACAGTGTTTAAAAAAAATGCAAAAAACACCAAAAAAACCCTGCAAAAACAACAAAAAAAAGAATAGTCCTTGGGCAAATGTAATGTTTCCACAGTGAATGTTGCATGCATAGGTGGTGGTTTGTTGATATTCATTTCGGTTTGAATTTCTTTTAATTTTCATTTTACTTCCAGAATCATCAGGAAAAATGAAAACAAAACAGACTTGTTCTTAAAGTTGTAAAAACTGAAACAAAAACAGTATGAGAATTGTATAAAAATGCTTGTAAATCTGTCCCAGTTTTCACTTTATGTATAAATCCATGCCATGGTTTTGTGATTGTATACAGGATGTATCTTGAGAACTTATGCAAATTGTGCTCTATAAAGGCTGTTATCCCAGTCTGACAAATAAATATTTAAAATATCTGGTTTAGTTTCTTTTTCCTATTTAACATGAAAACCTATTTTGCTGGTTTATATTTCCCATTTGTTTACCACAGTGGTTTTATGGAAATGCTCTACACACTGCCTCTACTCTTCTGTCCTGTTTCAGCTTTAGCACACCTCCCAGGGTATCACTCATGTCCCACAGTTCATCTTGAAATAAAGAATGGTTCAGTCCTCAGTACTTTTTTCCAAACAAGTCAGAACCAGAACCACACTCAACTTGTTGATATCTTCATACAGTTTCATGTCTGGCAACCTATATAGGAAATAAATATATATGCATTTATCATCACAGTTTAGGAATATCCAGGGGTTTGTCTCCTCAATGTGAAGAAAAGGTGAACTAAAAATGTAGCCTAACTCTGTATCCTTGTAAGTTCCTGATGGAAGCATAATAAGAAAGAATCTGATAAACCCTAGATGGATTTTCTCTGGGTTTTTCCTCCAGCAGAAAGAAAGTTTCCTATTCCAGGTGCAATATATTTTTGACTTTATTATAAAAAGAAATCATTTTATTTCAGCAATCATTTTTGTAGTACTGAATTTTACCTGACTAGTAGAATATCTGCAATTCTTTCCCATTGAGACTGTATTTTTGAGCCATGTCTAGATCTATATTATTATATTTACATAGTTTCCCTATTTGATAGAAATAGTTTAAAAAAAATAAACAAAACAATGATCCCCAAGTGAAATAAATTGTTGTTTCAGTCTGACATCTGGAACATATAGACTGGATTTTTTTTTTTCTGTCAGCTGATGCTCTTTTCTCAAAAAAAAAAAAGTAATGAGAAATAAGCAACAGCTTTGAGGATGCCTCAAGAATAGAGGTGCCCTTTTTCACATTATCTGGTCTGCTATAGCACTGACACAGGCTGACTTCTATTAATGCCCATCAGGAAAGAAACTCGTCTTCCCAGTGCCTGCCTCAATCACTGAGGTATGAATTCTCTCTGAGAAAATAGTTTGACCACAACAATGACTACAACAAACACTTCACCCCACACTCAGCTCAAATTTTCTGCATTCTCTTTTATTTTTGTGAGGAAGCTCCCGCTCAGCATACTGGCCCTCTGGAAGTGGCTAGAAAGTATTTTTGAAATATTAAGGGAGAGAGAGCTAACTGGAATTACCTCCTGTGGACACTGTAAGTTTATCTGAATCCAGCTCCATGAAACCAGTTTACAGAGAGAAAATCCCAGTGTCCCTTTACAGACACAGAAAGAATGATTAAATAATATGCTACTTTTTAAATAATTAAAAATATTTGACAAAAATATGTGTTTACTTACTCAGAGTGCTCAGCAAAGTGCAGAGTATGAATGAGTTATTTCCTCACATTGCTATTTGTGGGGTTTAACTTAAAAGATATGATGTGAAACTGGGAATTGGGAAGTTCATGGAATGTTTTTAAAACAGGCTGTACTTAAAATTCATATAGAAAGAAGTTACTGAGAAATATATATAGAGTTAGATGATTTATCTATATCAGCATAGCTAAAATGGTATATTTGTTTGCAGACAAGGACTCAGACACTGCAGGTCTGAGAGAAGAAGGATAGCTTCTAATTAGAACAGGCTGGCCATTTTGCTGGAGTAGAGTGGCTATTATTTTGACCTTTCCAAATGATTTATATTGCTGTGTCCTTCAGAATTTCACTTGCTGTATCAGGATCTTTAGGTGATACAATGTGAGATAAGATTTTTAAGAACAAGGGAAAAAATATAATCTTTTTCTCAGCACAAACTGTCAAATATCAGAAGGTTCTTGGTATTTGCACTTCAGCAGCCACAGTTAAGACAAAGATAGAAGACACTGACAGCATATTGGGAGCTGGGATCAATGTTGGTAGGGTCCTTACTATCCAGAGGAACCTTGACAGTCAGGACAAATGAACCTATGGGGAAACCATGCAGTCCAAAAAGGCAGATGTGAAGTCCTACATCTGATATTAAATAATCTGATGCATCAGGCTGGTCCAACCATGTGCCAAAGTAGGGTCAGGCTGCAGTGCAGGACTTCAGTGGGGCAAAGGCACAGAGATCCAAGCTGCTGCACAGCCCTACATCCTTTCTCCTGCTCAAGGAGCCTTTAAGCCAAAAAGAAACAGACAGTGGGATGGAAAAGTCAAGCAGCCAAAGAAGAGCTGTGACATTGTGGTGAAAGTGGAATGGAGCTAGTGCAGGGCCTAAAACTCTCATACTCCCCTTTTTAGGAGAGAAGGTACAATATTTAAGCAATACACAATGGTGCCCCTACTGAAAGTTCCCCAAGACTTTCTAAAAGTGGTCTTCTTACTGTTTTGTGGTTCTAACTGCTCTTGTACATAGAAATTCCTTGATTATTTTATCCCTTATTAATAAGAAATATTGTAATGCATTATTAAATTAATTTTTGAGTTTATTGCATGTGCATATGCTTAATAAAAACCACTAGTGGTTGTGTTTAATAATTCAGATCTCTAAACATGAAAAATTCTATTAAACTGATGATATAAGGAATTTGTAGATGACTTTTGGATTAACATTCTCTGCTTTAATGTCTTTGACATCTCCCACTCAGCATAAGAAAATGACAGAGTACTGCTAGTTAATAGATAAAAGTTTAAAAGTCCCAGAGTAAATATTAATGATGCACTAATTATTATCTATGAAGAACAGGTGAAAAGAACACAATCAATATATAAGAGGAAAGAATAAGATATACTCTGTGCATTGCATTTAAATCTTTTCCAAACAAAGGGGATTGGACTTGCATACAGAATTGATTTTTCCATATCTTACCCAAATTAATTTTTATTGACTGGAATTTTAAAATATAGAGGAATCTAAATGTCATACTTTTAGACTTTTTTTTATGCTGATGGACAGAGGCCATTGAAAGTAAGTCCTGATAATGCAGAGAAATTTCTGTATCCTTATGCTAATACAAGGGAAATTCTGATTTCTCAGAAAGTTATGTTTTACCAGTTGTCGAGAATAATAAAAATTATTATAAAAATTCACTGTCTATTTCATCAATTCAATCTACAGATAGTAGGAAAATGTGCTTCCTCTTTTTTTAAAGGTGAGGAGCTGAAGCACAAGAAAGTTGTAAATCTCTTTAAAAAGGTTTTCAAGGTTACCACAGCTTGCTCATCTCTCCTTTGTAAATTATAGGCCTTATTCAGTCTCTTCCTCTAAGAGGAAATCAAATAAAAGAAAATCACATTTCAACTCTGTGTTCTGAAAATCAAATTAATAAAACCTGGAATAAATTTTATATCTAAAAAGAGGAGGTCAGAACAGAAGCTACAACAATAAAGCATTATTTGTTTTGAAAGCAAGTATCTGGAGCTTTCTTGTTGTTTTTGAAGCAAATTTGAGCTGAACACATTTAGGCAACTGCTCAGAGCTGCTTGCAGTCTCTGCTCTAGCTCACTATGGTAATGCCAGGGTCATTTTCATCAATGCTTTTGAGAATTCAAAGATTTTTCAACCTGGGGGCACTTCATTCTTGCTTCATCTTAGGCATTCAGAAGACGTAATAAAAAAAAAATTACCTTCTTGAAAGCAAAACTCACTTTGTTAGAGCTATATTCTGCTCTCAATCTCATCTAGCAAGACTTCAGGGCACAGTAGAATTTAGTATTGTTTTCTTCTTTTCATTATTGTATCACAGATAAAAGGATGCAGGCTTGCAAACTTTTCAACAGCTCTCTCTCTCCCAGAGTTCACTTGATGTCATCTTTATTCATCTAATATTGGTGGTGCCTGCTCTGTTGCTCAACAGGGTTTTTTCTTTCTAGTTGTGGCGTATATCACACAGAGGGGATCCCTCCACCTAGCCCACCCCTTGTCTCCCACAAGGATGTGATGATGGTTCTTCAGCTCCTTAGCTTGGATTAACTCTTTATTCAAGCACAGAGGAGCAGCACAGCCTTAGAGGCCTTCATCGTAAGCATTTAAATCTAGGTGAGATAAATAAGTCTTAACTGTCACCACAAAATTTCAAGCCAAGGAGCTTGCAATTTTAAGAGCAGTAACAGTGCCTGGTGAGTACATAGGAGTGTTGTGGTTTAATGAAAAAAGATCCTGTACATTGTTTGATATCACCTGGTCATGACAGACAGACCAACCAATATTCTATGATGCAGTTTTAGAAAAAAAACTCAGACTGAATTTGCTTAACACCACTCACAAAGAAAAAGGATTGATCTGAGCTATACAGGGCATTGCAGTAACATCTAAAGGTATCTGAAATGGATCTCTTTTTGTTCTTTTCCTGAAAGGCCAAACTTTCTCTGATAAGCTTTTATGGGCTCTCAATAATTTTTTGCATATTTCAAGCCTCCTAGTGTAGTAAAAAGGCATAAGATATATACAGCATACACTATAGTAGCTCAGAAACACAGAAAAATATAAACAGGCAATATCTTTTAATTTTTCTCAGATACAGTTTTAAAAAATATTTTTAAATAACTGTATTTTGTCAGTCCTGGAGTCAGTGTTCCAGCAGGAATCATATTGCTGAATTACTTGTCTCTAAAAAACAGGTAGTGCATACATGCCAAGGAATCACGGCTCAAGTGCCTGAAAGAGCAGTGTCTGGTAATGTGGATCACAGCAACATTTGCATATAGATTTACATGAGAATAGAAAAGCAAATCTGTGCTTTCTTGATGATGTGTTAGAGGGGAGGAAATAGCCTGTATACATTAAAAAATTATTGAAATCACTAAGCAGGCTTCAAAATTAGAGAAGATCTTGAGTAAGAGCTAGTGCTTAGTGCAAGAACTCTTTTCTCATTCCTACCATGATGCTTTTTAAGATCTTTAAGTTCAACACAATTTTAGAGACTATGTTGTTTCACTGCCATGAGGCTTCTCAAAAGTGTCACTGAGGGTGAAATTAGGCTTATCATTATCATTATTTTATACATTTTGGCATGATCAACACAACGAGTAAATGTTTGAGGGCATAATAAATCAATGTACCCACACAGACCTCCAAAGGGCAATATTAATCATTATAATAAGCTCTCAAAGGCAAGGCTTAATCACATAGCATCATCAGTTTAATAATGAAGTAGTTGTTAGTATATAGATCAACATAAGAGTCAAAAGAAACAGAAAAAATCTTTGATTGTAGTGTTAATGAAGGAGTAATGTAACAATATTATAAAGTCTGATGCCTGTGGGAAAAAATTATTCCTTGTATCCCTTCATTACCTTTAAAAAATTTTACAGGCACATATTTATGCATGTTCCAGATAGAAGAATTAATCTCTATAAAACACATTCCTTTTTTGTTTTTGATTTTTCTTTTTTTTTTTTCCAAAAAAAAGATGCTTAGCATTTGGGGAAAGAATATCAAGAGTTGAAAGGTTCAAACTGATGCTTTAAGTTTTTAATATCACCAATGGATGCTAATGCAGCAAGTGAAAATAATCACCAGTGTTTTGTATGTTTCTGAGGCTCTTAAAAACACTCCTGCTATAACAACACCAAGTAACAATATCAAGCAGCAGAATTTTTGCCAGTGCTCTCTGACTTCATTTAAGATCTGACACGACCAAGTTTGCTGGTTTGCTCTGATTCAGCTCTGTGCTGTCACCTTACTGCGTGGGGAGGTTGAAGAGTAAAACCACACACACACACATGCCCACACATCTGCTTAAAATTCTGATATCCTTAACCTAGTTACATAGTAAAAGATACCACACTGGAGATGACGGCTGAGTTACAGCAGCAGAATATTGGGAATGGCACATGAAAGAGAAGCTCCTGTTCTCTATCAGAGGAGGAGAAGGAAGAGGAGGAGGAGGAGGAGAGGGAGGACCTGCTGCACATTCCCAACAGCACTGCCCAGGTGCAGCATCCTTAACCAGAGAAACAGGAGTGGAGTGACCCTGCTCTTCCTCTTCTGCTTCTGCTTTCTGCTCCTGCGGGAGCTGTGGCTGCCCTTTATGCTTTCTTGTGATCCCCTTTGTGTTTTCATGCTTTCTGGGGTGTTTTACATGCGGTGAGTCTATGTTTGTTTCTGTCTCAGCTGTGTGTGACCAGGTTCTGCCCAGCTCTCAGAGCTGCATCACGTCAGTGAGCAGCAGCACAGCAGACAGGGTTTGGATGCCTGCCCTTAGGACCCCTGGTGTCAGACTATGCTTGTACTCCTGAGGCCTTTGCTTATAGATAGGAAAAAGAAGACAATATCAGTGACTCGTTTTCCTTGGAATAAATCTAGCCAGTAGTTAAAAGTCTCTAGTGGATTCAGGCCATTTTCCAATCACACAAAAATTCAATCTTTATTTTAATGACTGTGATACACGTTATGTCTACAAGCATTCAAGAAAGGATCCTAGAGCCCAGTGAGGTTCTGTGTGGACTAATATGAAGAACTATAAAATAAAAAAATTATTTTAAAACCTTGAAAAATAAATTGTGACATATTTTTAAGTTCAAATAAAAAAACTCCACTATTTCTTTTTTTTTTTAATGCTGTATCTCTTGATTATCAAAGAACAGCAAATACATTTTAAAGATTAAGGCACTAAACTCCAGGCTGGAGGGAGGCAGTTTATCTATTTCAACAGTAAAAGAGAAAAATCTTTTGCTGGTCTTAGACACCTATGGTGGACTGAAAAAGAGAAGCTGGTCCTGTCATGCATTCAGCAACAACTAGGCACTCACTTGAAGTGTGAAGGCTCATGGCTCATACACCTCTTTTTCCTATCTGTTTTTCATGAAGGTCTGGAAAACAGGATTTTGTTCTTTCCTAACTTCAGCAGGTCCTTACTCTGCTCTGCCCCATGTCCCAGTCCTCTGGTCTGGCCTCCTGCAGGGCTGAGGGTATGCCCAGGGCCTTATACATGGGCTGGGCAAGAAATCACTGGTTTTGAACATCTTTCTAGGAGCTGTGGTGAGCACTGCTGAGTCTGAGAAGATTCTTTACACTCCTAAAGCAAAAACCTGTCTCACCAGACTGGTGCTTTCCAATCTTTCCAATTTGAATTATTACTCTTTAACATTAAAAGTGTTTAAATGGGTTGTTGTCAATGACCCTTCACACAGTCTAGGTCAGCATGTGACATGCAGAGCCTGTTCACCAAGCATCCAAGTTTGATGATTAAAGACAGAAGCCAGGAACAGTGCTTGAAGAGCCTTGGTTGGCTTAACCCAACGGGGCAGTGCTCACATGGCAGCTCCTCACAACCACCAGGACCAGTTTCAAACCTCACATGTCAGCAGGGCCAGTGGCATTCACAACTTTGCTCAAAACCCAGAGCAGCAGTAGAACAAATCTGTCTTAAAACTTTAACATTGCAAATGTGGTTTGTCAGAACTGGATATCCACCCTAATTGCAAAAATTTTAAAGATTTTTGAAGAAATTACTTTTTCACATCATTACAGGTGACAGTAAAAGTAAGAAAGCATATGACAAGTTTAGGTTTTGCATAGAAGTTGCTGATAAAGTTCTATGTTAACCAGAACAGCAATGATAACAACATTAGATAGCTATTTTTACTTGAGAAAAAAGGTATTTTTTTCTGAGGTTCCCTGGTGTTCTGAGTTTTAATACTACTTTTTAATTTTTTTGGGTCTGTGATCCTTTTCCAGTATCAAATACAGTTCAACCAGTCTTTAAAAACATTGATTCAAACTTCAAAAGAATATGAAGAATGCTGACTAGGACAGAGCCCGGAGACATGAACCTAAGGAATAAACAAGTGAGCAAACTCTCTGGGGAAGAAAACCCAGGGGCTACACAAATCTGGAGCATTCCCCACAAATATTTTTATTTAGAAAATATCAGTTGAAGAAAAGGACAGTAAGACTACCTTTTAAATTTATAAATATAGTGATAAATTTAGGAAAAAAGGGAGGTTGTCTAAGATCATAAATGACAAATAAACTTTAATAACCATTTTATGGTAAATTTCTTTGTGCAGACACTTCTAATAATTTCTACATCATTTAAATATTAGTAACAGTGATTAGGATAACCCAGTTAAATAATTTTATATGTTATTTAAAATAAATTTTTAAGCTGCAGTTCTTACATATTTTATTGTGATTTGTGAAATTCAGAAACCCTAACCCTGTGTTGAATATCGGATTTTTCTTCCTGACTTTTAAAGGTTGTGAATTTTAAAGTCAGCAGCAGATGGCAGCACGGCCTCAGGTTTCCCCATCAAGCATTCAGACCTGAGCGAGCAAGTTTTGTAACTTGCAGTTGACTTCAAAGGGAGGATGAATTCTAATTCTAAGAAAAAAATCAAACAGAAGTAAAACATTTCATTTTTTCATAACATAAAATGTTATGTGGAAACATGTCTTTATATGTTCTCTGCTGTCTTAGCCATGTCAGGGCTGAAGAAGTCTTGGGTTTAGAAAGTAGCAAAGGAAAAATCATTAGACCAAGAATTTTGAGGCAAGTACTTAATATAAATATATTCAATAGTCAATACACAAGCTTCTTTAGCGAATTTCTGAGGTCCTTTGCTAGTACATAATGTTCATTACACAAGTCTGACATGTTGTGGACAGCTCAAGAATTTCAGCAGTAATGCTACAAAATTTCAGACCTGTGGAGTGTGCAGGGCTCTCCTTTTGAAATCCTAGGCTGTGCAGCCAAAAATAACTAAAAAAAACTAACCAGGCATCCTGCTGAACAGCAACTGATCCTTTTAAATTATTTTTTAATGAATCATTTACACACAAAGGGTTATTTTTGGAAAGACTGAATGAGTTTTTAAAAAATAATGTCAAAATGTACCTTTCAAAAGTTGCCATTAAAACATTAACTGCTTGCAAATGCTCTCATGGTCAAGTCAAATGAAAAAGCATTTTTAACAGTTTTCATTATGTTGCTTGACCCCACTGTGTGTTTTATTGCACACACCAGCTCTTCACTCTCCTCTGGGAAACCCCAGATAAAACAGCATCCTGTTCTCACAAAGAAGTCCTCAGACAATCCTTCATCAATTTTGTATTCAGGTATCATTATGACAGGGTAACAGACCACTAGTGGCTGTGGAGATAAGACAAAATATTGCCAGCAATCTCTAGGTCCAAAAATCATTAACCCAAGACCAGGCACTCATTAGTTTCTTTGTGTTTATATACACCTGTAATATTTTTTTTCAGATCTATAAGCATTTAAATTATTTCAGAAATAGTTTTAGTAAAAGTTGGTAGAATCATGCTGTTGAACAACCCACAGGGCCAAACAAAAAATTCTTCCAGAAGGGACCTTAGAAGATTGTGCCTTGTGTAATTTTACTGCACTGTTGACACTGAAGGACAATAGTAAGTTCTCCAGAAATCTTTGTGATGTCCTGGTAACAAACACTTTCTATGCCCATAACTGATTTTCTGTTCCTAGTCATTAGCTGTCAGATGTGGATTTGACTCTTTCATGCTGTCATGAAGGAAGAAGAGAAGGTTTGACTACGGAAGCAAAAGGGGAAAAAGTGTCTGTCTGTTTTCACTGAGGGATTCCACCCTAAGACTGTACACACTGCAAGGCAGAGGATGCATCACTCTGCACACAGACCAAAGTGCTCCTACTCCTGGAACTCTTCACAAATTCTTCAGTATTTCTATTTCTGTTGTATTTTTTTTTTTTCCATCAAAAAATGAAAGTAATACACTTGCTCTCCTCCAGCCCTCATTAATGTACCAAAGGTAACTGGGAGTTCTGGTAACTGAAATGAGCTGGAGATAGGATCTCCAGGGGAAGCACACAGCTATCCTTTTTATTTGGATTTATAGCAGTTCTTTGCAAACACTCCTTATTGCCAGGAGATGGTGCCATAACTTCAGAAAACATGGATATGTGTTTTCAACGGGAAAGCAGAAATACTAGTTTTAACACTGCTATACAGATTTTTTAAAACCCAAGATTATTTCAGTTTTGAATGTTTCTTGAATTTGTCTGGTTTGGGGAGCTTGATTGCTTGTTGCTTTGTTTTCTGTATAGCAAAATACTCATGTGAATGATTAATTCCAGTACATAACCCAGAGTTTGGTTTCTTTGGCTTGGTTCATTCTTCACCTTAGCTTACTTCAGTTAATGAGAAGGTTTTTAATTTTTTTAAAATTAATTAATAAATTGAAACTACAGATAGAGAGATAATCTAAATACTGATATCTGTTATAAAATGCTAGTGAAAGAACAGACAGGTATTTTGCATTGATACATAAAGAAGGATGTTTGATTGAAGGATTAATTTGAAAACACCAAGAGATAATAAAACTGATTTGGGAGTCTTAGGATCACTCTAGAACTTCCTCTTCTGTAAATGTAGCTATGCTTCAAGCCAGCATTTTGCACCAAATCACAATGGCCCACATGAATTGAACAGGCTCTGTAGTTTTCCTTGTGCCTTTCATTTTGTTGTTCATTTCAGAATATTTTAACCTTAAAAAACCCAAACCCCCTGCATACCGGTATTTTACAGAACTTGAAAAAAAAGAGACACATTTAGCTGACATCAGTTCTGTTAGTTCCATAACTTAGCAGATTTGTAAAAATTTCCCATGCAATCAACATCTGAACTTCTTTCGATTTTGATTTTTGGTTTGTTGTTTAGAATTGAGAGTTTTCTAGGATTAGATCATGAAATTAGATCATGAAAGGATCCTAATAGATCAAAGTGCTTTGCTGATCAGCTCTAGATTGAACAAACCTGCTGAAGCTCAGACATGGGAACAGCCTAGGGAGCAGGAACACTGCAAGGGTGCATTCCTGAGTGCCCATGTGGGTCACCTAAATCCCACCTGAGGTCAGAGTCTGGCTGCCTTTTTAGCAGGTGCCAGAGGAACCCTTATTAAAAAAATCCCAGGTTGTCTAGCATATGTTTGATGACAAATATAAATCACCAAACTGGGTACAGCATGGTATCTTTGCTACTTCTAAACTCAAAGACTGACCAAGAACCTCCTTTCCCTACCAAAACTCTAATGGCTGACTCAAAAGAATCTTACACACAGCGTAGCCCAGGTTTTATATTCCCTCCTGTCATGTGGTCCATCAGTAGGATCTACTGTCCACCATAGCACATAAACTCCTAGTGGTATCAGTCTAAAGTTACTTATCCATCTTTACTAATTTTTTTTTCATTTTATGCCATTTTCTACATCTATAATGGTTTCTTCTTTCAGAATTTTTAGCCAGTGACCCAAGTCAGAAATTTAATATATTGACAGACTTCAGGTAACAAATTCAAAATGTCTTGAAGATATCTATCCACAGATTTCTTTTAAATATAAATTTTTTCCTGTCACTTTAGAAGTTATAATTATGATTATATTCTCACAAATGGCAAGAGCCATATTTATGCATTACAAGCCTTACTGTTCAAAAAAATTTTTGTCAACAAAAAGGTAATAATTCTCTGTCATTTTAATTAAAAATTGCTAAAAATACTTAAAGGTAGTATTAAAGCTTATTTTTACTGAGTTTACCTTTTTACTGAGTTTACAAGGTATTAGGCTTGCCTTGACTTACAACTTTGTTTTAACTTACTTTTTGGTGAGCTTGGAGCTGCACAGACATGGTCTTAAGGGTAACAAGAAGAGCCAAATCCAGTATTTTGTGCTGATGCCTTTTCCTGGTCTAAAAATCAAGAATCAAACATAATTAGAAGGGAAAAAGGGGTTTTTACCTCAATATATATATTTTTTAAGGATCCTTAGGTGAACCATGTCCAGGTGGAATGCACCTCCATGCACCCTGCAATGCACACCCACGATAGATCTGATCTAACATTACAGGTCTTACCAATTAGTATATCTATCCAAAATTCCCTAATGAGAGGCTCGAGTGAGCCCCCCTCCCCAAGGAACCTTCCCCTGGATGGTTCTATCTCAGTTTACAAAATGTGTTCTGGAGAGGACCTTGGGGTCTGGGGCACACTGATCCCCTAACTACAAAGCTTCTAAGATATTCAGTCTCCTAGCTTAACAAAATAAGTCGAAGAATGTAGGCTAAAAGACACTAAGAATACAAAAATCTATAAAAAGGCATAAAAAAGGGGTATAAAAGAAAAGGGAAAAAATCATCATGGCATCAGTTTTTAACATGCTTAAATATCACAGCACATAGTAAATTCAGGTGTAGTGTGGAGGTGCAGATCAATGAAGACAGAAAGGTGCAAACTGATGTTAGTAAACATTTAAAAATGGTTCCACGTTCTGCACCTGGTGGGTGATGTGACAGCCTCAGTAAGGCCTGACAACGAATGGCTTAATAAGATGACTGCTTTCATAAGGCAGAATATGAGAGGACTACAGACAGGAAGCAAATCCTTAAGGATTTCAGATGCTGGGCATCCTGTAGTTGTACAGATTCAGATGGAGTCTGCATGGATTTTCCCAGAGTGTGCTGCACAAAGTGAAGCAAATGCCATGCATGGAGAGATGCTTTCCCTTGTGATCATCTAAGATGTTATATAATTTCCTTCTGAGAAAACAAATGTACCAACCCTATCTTAAAGTTAAGAAGGGCTTTGACACTCAAAAGTTTGCCTAATTTCTTCCAGCTATACCAAGTGCTCCAATGAGACATATTATTTCACATTGAAAAAACTCTTTTCCTTGGTAATAAATGTCAGCAATGCTGTCTCAATGAATTACTTCACCTCTCTATGGAAACTAAGATTTCATCAAAAGAATTTATAAATTGCTCTGCTTTGGCTCATAAGCTGAAGGATTCTTATTGCTTTGTTTGTGTGAAGAAGGCACATGGTATTTACTGAGTCGTGATTCAGTCCTGAGATTAGATGAGTTCATGACTCATTCACACCTGGTATTTAGATGTCTCTACAGTAAATCTTTTACACTCCAAGCTCATTACATGCTGATTTTGATTTGGTTGCTAAACCTGTTTCTAGCACTACACCACTTCCTGTAAGTTGTCCCTCAAACACACAAATATGCAACAAATTGCCTGTTAATAAAATGTCTAATATATAATATTAATTTAAAGTGGTTGTTTTGTTTTGTTTTTTTTTTAATTTCTGACACTTGTGTTTCTTAGCTCCTTCTTGTATCTCTTTCAAGGATGAAAATCTCTAAATTTGGAATTCTTTTCCATCTCAAGGACAAAAGAAAGACTGTTTCAATGGACACAAACAGGTTTGTTGGTGTAAAACAATAGATGTTTATCAGCTTTCAGTCCTTACCTCATCTATACCACGGTCTCAGGACCCAATTAATAGCAGAGGAACTGGGGGTACAAGTGTAGGGTCATACCACTTGTTCCTGGGGAATGGCATCAATCCCAACTCCTGCATATTGCTCACTAGAGCAATGCAGTCCCCAGAGCTAGGCAGAACCTCACTTGGCACAGCAGACACAACATGGACCATGTACTAATTACATGTAAAACATCCCATAAAGCATGAAAACACAAGGGAGATAACAATAAGGTATAAAGGACAATCACAGTCCCTGCAGGACCAGGGGCAGAAGCAAAAAAGAAAGAGCAGGATTGCTCCAGCCCCTCTTCCCTAGGTAAGGATGTTGCACCTGGGCAGTGCTGGTGTTTCAGAGCAGGTCCTCCTACTCTGACAGAGAAAATTCTCCTCTTTTATTTGCCATTCATCACATTTTGCTACTGCAGTTCAGCACTTATCTCTAATGTGTTGTCTTTTACTGAGTAACTGGGTTAAGTATATTCAGAATTTCAAGCTGGTTTGTGGGGGTGTGTGGGGTTGTTTGTGTTTTTTCCTCTGGCTTCCCTATGCAGTAAGGTGATTGGTACTGCAGCCCAGAGTCAACAAACTTGGATGAAATAGTTCACAGAGTCATAGAATATTCTGAGTTAAAAGGAACTCACTAGAATGAATGAACTCCAGCTCCTGGCCCTGCACAGGACAGCCTCAACAATCACACTATGTGCCTTAGAATGTTCTCCAAACACTTCCTAAGCACTGTCAGTCTTGATACTGTGACCACTTCCCTGGGGAGTCTGTTCCAGGGCCCAACCACCCTCTGGGCAAAGAATCTTTTCCTGATATCCAACCTAAACCTCCCCAGGCACAACTTCAGTCAGTTCCCTTGGGTCCTGTCGCTGGCACCAGAGAGAAGAGATCAGTGTCTGCCCCTCTGCTTCTCCTCATGAGGCAGCTGTAGACTGGGATGAGGTCTCCCCTCAGCCTCCTCTTCTTCAGGCTGAGCAAACCAAGTGACCTCAGCTGCACCTTGTATGGAACCAGGGCAGAGTGAAGTGGGATAATCCCCTCCCTTGGCCATCCGGTGATGCCGGGCTTGATGCGCCCCAGGATACTCCTTTCTATCCTTTTCACCACAGGTATACAAACAGCAACACTTTCATGATAATTAGTTTCTCCACTGACAGCAGCAGGCTGTCTCTTCTTTCTGTCTCTTTACTATTATACCCATACAGCTGCAGGAAGCATACAGCACTTAGCAAGCACTTCATGAGACATTTATCCTTTCAAGCTGTTATTTTTCCTTCAAAGAACAAGCTTCATATTTTGATAATACACTTGGAGATCTTCTCAGTGATTTTCTGTAAGTTTCCCTTGGAGCTATAACTTTCTTCTTTCAACACAGTAACACTCAAAAGATTTTTTCATTAAAAGCATATTAGGGAATTTCTCGTAACATTCACTCCAGTCCAGGCTTTTGAGACATCTCCAAACACAGACCTTAGCAAGCTGCTGAAGAAAATTGAACTAAAAGTTACATGACGTGATACCAAGTATGGAAATGTGTCTACTGGAGTCTCCAGATGGTCATTAACCAGGTCCACAGGTAAGATTTTTAAATCTGTTACAATAAAACATACATACTAGTAAGCAATCTAGTAAACCAAACCAGGACTAATTTGGGCAAATGAGGATACTGTAAACATCCAGTTTACACTGGGAAAATATTTATGAGATATTATATTATGGGACTTGTCTGTAAAGTTCCATTTTTGCCATTTCAAACCATACAGCTATCAATTTACATGGATATTTATCACCTTAGAAGTTTTGATAAAGGGTTAAACACTTTATATGTTTGAATTCTTCATCTGTACTACCCAAAGTGAAGCAAGGGCTTAACTCATACTAATGACACTTTTCTGAAGGAGCTCTGTTTACCAGGCCACAGTGCAATCATACTTACAGAAAACAGGGCCAGGTGTCCTTGGGGAGGTTCGGATTGATTTTGGTGAAAACTGAAAAACTGGAGAATGAAATGTGGGACCAACAAAGCTATGGTAATTGATAAGTCATTTTGTCACCTAATGGGATTATAACTGCCTATAAATCAAAGAGCTGGAGCAACATCATAGCTTTTAACCCTGCCAAACATCTCAGTTAAGATTTACTTTATTTTCCCAGAAGGAAACAACAGAAGTAATTTAGCAAATTGCAAGCTGCAAATGGCTTTACTGTTCTAAGACATAAAGTGGGATAAAAGGTGGTACACTGGGAAATCATGTGGGGAATAAAAGGATACAAGGATTCCTGGTGTGTTTAAAGAGCTCAGTCTACAGACACAATAATATACGTGACCCTCGAATCTTTTTGTGTCCGTACATCTCTCCTTCTAGTCTGAAATATGTTCTTAATTATTTTTTTAAATGACACACTTTAATTTAATGATTCATATTTCAGATATATCAATGTTTTCTACACCTTCTGGAAACTCTAATAATAAGATTCTTTACTTTCTCAAGCTGCTTTTGTCCATGCACTACAATGTGTGCACTAGATGGCACTCAGTGCTTAATGCTCAATTCTGTGCCTTGTCCAGAAAAGAGTTTACAGGGCCTAGTGAAACAATTGCTGAGCTTCATGTTACCTTGAACTGATAGAATTGCTAAAGACAGAAATAGGAATTTATTACTTTGCAGTTTGTAGCAGAATGAAATGTTGAAAGGAACTTTTGTACACCCAGTTATCATGCAATGAAATAGCAAATAAAAAAAAATTAATTCTCCTAAAATTATATTGAAATATAATATAATTCAATATAATTCAATATATTATATTATGAAGCCCAGAATTTTCACTGAAATTCAGGCAACAAAATTATAATTAGGCCCTCTACCAGATGGGAAAGATGTGAAAACAAAGGAGCTATGAAGAAAATATTTTCATGGAATGTTTCATTTTTAACAGTTTAGCTGGAAATGGAAGGCTTGAACTCCGAAGTAGACTTCAGTGCAGAAGTCTCCAGACTGTTTTGTTCTCTGATATGAATATTATTTATGTTCTGGGAAAATATTATTAACTTTATAGTTTCTCAACTTTTCTCAAGTGCTCAGTTTTCTCAAGTGCAGAGTTACAACAGAGATTTAATTCTTTTTAATCTCTAGAGTTTTAAGATAGCTGAAAAAAAATAGGTAGATTTTAACATTTGTTAATTTTATTTTAAAATTCTACCTTAGTTTGATTACAATCAAGCTGACCAGGACATAATTTACAACAAAGCAGGAATACACAGTGTTAACAGGAGCATTTCTTGTGCTCCTTTTTGGCATTTCTGCTTGGATTATGTGTTTCTCCTTTCATACATAATCATGTTCTTTTCCAAGCTTAGTAAGCCTGGGGATGCAGCCAAGTCCAGTTCCTATTATCTCCCAAACTGTGATAGTCATACAAGGAGAAAATCTCCATGATATTTTTCAAGAATAATGAAAAGTCGCATAAGAGCAGCAAAATTATTCACCTAAAATGCCAAGCAGCTGTGGCACTGGCAGGGTTTTAGAAGCTGGTATCACATCAGAGCAGTGTTCTTGGCTCTTCTGCCTGTCCTTCAGACAACCACTGTGCCTCTGGCACCCAGAGATTCAAGAGCTCTCTTTAACCTCCATCAGCCATCAGAGCCACTACATTCTCTGTGCCTGCTAAGGCTCCAATCAGCCAAGTTGGAGATAACTTTTATAACTAAGAAACAGACACAATGAAGTTTGAAACTCTTCACAGTAAACTGAGATGGGATCAAAGACACCATCTAGACTGGAGTGCATAGGTGTGAGAATACTGTGAAATACTCTGAAAAGAAATGGCAAAACTACAGTCCAAGTTATCAATTCTTTTTTTAAAAGTCTCATCTATCAAGGTTTCCACCATTTGCATTTGGATTACTTGTAATGGTAATGCTTCTTATCAGCCTTTCATGAAATATTTCTGAAAATCTGATCTGGTGCCTCTTTGGATTTAAGAGTTTTTGAAAATGTCACTCTGTCACCCAGTGGGGATAGTATTGGGAACCTTCATCTGACATCTCATGCGGTGAGATAGCTCAACTAGCTATCACAAATTTTGTATCACAGCTTATGCTAGATTTTTGTTGTTGTTGACTCTTTTTCTTTTTAGTAATAGCCCACACAAACAGCAGAGGAAAGTTTTAGGTTTTTTATTGTGAAGAAATATTTTCTCAATAGGATGTGTCCTTAATCTAAGCTGAATACCCCACAGAAAATAAATTTTATACAATGAAGTCTCCAGTTTTTCACTGTTAAGGAGTAAGTCTAAGTGCAGCACTCTGTCTCTCTATGTAGAGTGTTTCCAGACAAAATTATTGATATCAGTTCTACCCTTACTGTATTTTATTACTTCTGTTTTCTTAAAGCAATTTTATTTACTTGGTTTTGTGGACTGAGAGCTCTTTACCCCACTATTACTTTGAAATGCCCTTCTGTGGGCAATAGGAGAGATTCATTTTCATTTTTGCACTGTGGCAGCTTGTTCAACCTGTACATAAGATGTGAGATCTCAGCATATTTTCTACACGTGTAGCAATAAGACACGATATTGGTAGCAGTGGAAACATAACCTTTACATTATTTTCCTTCTCTGTCAACAAACTAATTATGTTCTGATGAGTGAAATCAGGCCTTTGCTATGAAGCTTTCAAAATCTCACAAGAGTAATTTGCACTGCATACTGTACTAACTCTCTAGTTTTCATTCTACAAACATTAAAAATTATTTCAAGGGACTGTAAATCTGATTTAGATTATAGTACCTAATGCTAGAAAAGAACAGGGATTCCCAACAACTTTCATTGTAACTAAAAACCAATAATTTAATACCTTCTGTTGCACTGAAGTCTGTAATAGCCACCCCATTAGTTACTCTAGATCATCTCCTGGCTTTTAGTGCTGACATCCAGTTATAATGGGCACTTGTATACTAAGGGAACGTAATTAATTTTTTGCCCAGAGTATGTGTGGCAATTTAGGGGACTACAAATTGCAAGTCCTGCAGATACAGCCACCTCAGAGTGTGATAAATGAAGGAAAATGTAAGAGGAATAGTACTTCAGAAACAATCAATATGAGAGAAAAAATTCCCATTTTTCTCTACCCTAAGATCATGGCTTCACCTTACCTTTGTGTATGTCATATCTAGATAGATACCTAGTTAGAGATGACAATCTTTTCATTATTAAAATGCTCCTATATTCAATTACATACAGTAATATTTTTATTCTGAAGTTTCCTAGATCAACAGGACAAGGCAGACACTTTGATCAGCCTGGGGTCTGGTTTCCTAAATTTTCTTGCTGAAGGAACATGGCATCATGGTGATGGGTTTTAACCTACAAGGGTTATGGAATGACAAGAAGAGCAGGAAAATTGGATCCTGGGATTAACATTGACACTGTCATGTCTGGCTGAGTTGGTGATGTGTTTGATCCCTGCTCCCAGGATCTGCATTGGCATTTTTAACCTGATGAAGGTATGAAATCCCATTTCAGGGAGGCAGGTTCAAAGGGTTTTGTGTCCTCTAAGAGCAGACTTGTGGCACCAAGTCACAAGTGCTTGAATTGGGCTCTCAGTTACCAGTTCTACAACTGGTCTTGTATTTCCCTCATGTCTGTATGCAGTCTCTCCATTTCATGGTTCTGAACATTATTTTGCCCACAGGCAAGGGACCTTACCTGATATTCACTGAAACATCTTTCATACTCAGAAATTAAATCTTCTGTGTACTGAACTCAGACACATCTGATCTAATGTGCACAGCTATAGTTCACCTTCTGGAGACCTTTAGCTAATATGGAAAAGCCCAGAGATAAGCAACCCTGGAGAGCAGACCTCCTAGATGGTGGTCTAGATTGGATGCACCAGGATGTAACACTCTCACATATAGGCCACAATTTATCCAGGGAATAAGGAGATTAAGGGTTTATTTATTTAAGAGGTTATAAATTCAGTAATTTAAATTAAGGGAGAAATGAAGATGGGAAAAAGCAGATGTCAGGCACAGTGGGGCCAATGGCTCCCTGCTTGAGTTCCAGAAGCAGTGGGTGTTCGCTGTGGCAATGGGCCTCAAAGAGGATTAACATTCAAGGCAACCATGAAGGCTAGATAAGTGAGCACAGTCACCAAGATTTTACAGATTCATGGCAGGGGAAGCTGTAGTTTATCAGAAAATTGTAAAATGACCTCTTATGACTCATAAAATCCTAGATTGATTTGGGTTGGAAGGGACCTTACAGATCATTCAGTTCTAGTGCCCTGCCATGGGCAGGGACCCTTTCCACTAGACCAGGTTGTTCAGAGCCCCATCCCAGCCTGCAACACTGCCAGGGATAGGGAGACCACAATTTCTTTGGGCAGCCTGTTCCAGGGCCTCACCAACCTCACAGTAAAGAATTCTCCCTAATATCCAGTCCAAGCCTTTCCTTTTTCAGTTTGAAGCCATTCATTCTTCCCTGTTCTGTCACCACATGCCCTTGCATCAAGTCCTTCTCCAGCAGTCCTATCACACTCCTTAGATACTAAAAGGTGCTGTAAAGTCTCTAAACTTTCTTTACCACTAAGGTGTTCAAATGAAAAGGGTTTCCTAAAGTCAGAGACTGGTGTGTAGGGAGGGAATTACAACACAGACAAGCCTTTAAAAAAAATGTTTACATTAAGTCAAATCCTAAATTCACAACAAGCCCTCATTGACACACAGATGTGATAATTTTACAGAAATTAATTTATCTGAGTTAGAGCGTGATTTCCACTTAGCATCCATCTCTATGACAGCACTTCTCAATACCATATTTGTACAAACAGCCAAGATCTTATGATCTTATTTGTTCCAGGAAAACAATTCTCAAGGTCTGGAGTACTTTAACTGTATTAACATGCTTACTTGATGAATTTTTTGCAGGGAAAGAGGTCTTTACTCATTTTCTTGTTTTTGCAAACACTGAATGTCTGGTAGTTTCTAATGAAATCCATGAGATATTGTCTGTTTACCAGCTTTAGAAAATAAGTCTGGAATTTTAGTTAATTTCCTTAATTTTTTACTTCAAAATCAGGTTACATATCTGCTTAACAAACATTTATAACATTCAGCACAGTTCTAGGCTTCTTTTTCATTAAACCATTATTTAATTTTAAACAATTCCTTCTCTCTCTGAAAATCTTCCAATTTTACCAAAATTCACAGTCGGCACAAGTTTCAATACAAATAGTAATAAAATAAAATAATACCTTTCACAAAACAAAGTAGTTGAGGCAGTTCCCCAAAATTATTATTGTATTCCATCATATTTATGAAGATACAGTACACTTATGAAATATAATACAAACAAAGAGGCGGTTAACAACACAACAAAATAGCTCATTTTATGCTTAGCATGACAGTTTCATTACTGCCCAACACAAATTTCATAGCTGTAATAAGATCTGTAGTAAATGTGAGCTATTTTGAGATGGAAAACACAGCATGCCTGACTTCTGTGTAGCTCTGCAGGTTTTGATTTTATGAATCATAACATCTTAACTTGAAAATTGCATTAAAATAATGCTAAAATGATAGAAAGGAATTGTGGGATTCGAGTTCATCTCTTTTAGGCATGCTAAATACCTGAGTATTAAGACTAGAATCAGTCCTCTGAAATATGCTGGAGAGAGGGAGAGAGAGAAAAAAAAAGAGAGGGAGAGGGCGAGGG
>VXAC01007842.1:474601-497352 GCA_013399225.1 Rhipidura dahli
AGAGGGAGAGGGAGAGGGAGAGGAAGAGGGAGAGGGAGAGGGAGAGGGAGAGGGAGGCATTTCTGAAGGGTTCAGAGAGACATTTGGTCTGTTCAAGTCTAGGTATTTAGGTGAGGTACAGCGGCTCCTACTCCCACCAGTCAGGCACTCTAACTGGGAACATTATTGCCATGCAGCTGGCAATGGCCTGCTTTACATAATTGTTGTGTTTATGAAAAAACAGGCAGAGTCAATTGGTCCAATAAAGGCAATCCATCCTTGTGCATAAAAAATTTGAAATATAGATTAGATTTTTGTATGATGTCTTCATGCGTTGTAGCCTCTTAGGAGTCTCAGCAAATGGAGAATCCTTAATGGTTCCATGAAAACCTTTCCAGAACTTTTTTGTCTGACTACTAAAATGTATTGTCTTCTACATAAGGCTGTATATATGTAAGGTTATGGAACCCTATAAAATATTAAAGCTGTTCCATTATTCTTGATCTATAATATATGTACACATAAATATATTCTGTGTTGGGAAAGCGCATGGATCAGCTTATAGAGATTATTTATCAATTTGAAATTGTGGTTGCTATATGAAGCTTTCTGAAAGAACCGTCATTTCCCTTTAATGGGAAATATGGTAACTCAGTCTTTTTCATTGTGCTTAACTACGAGACTGGTGAAATCAAAACTCCAATCCTGCATTTATAAATTAATGCATAAAGATATAAATGCTTCCTGTTACACACTGGTTAAGTTTTAGGCTAGATGTGGCTTTGGGCCATGCCGTGTGAAACCCTTCTGAAATATCTGCTGGCATATTTCAGGAGTTAGTCTGGAAAAAGACACATGCAGAGATAAGGCAGCTTCAATATGGCCACATTTTGGAAAGACAGGTAATGGAAATGCCAGATACAGTGCC
Source organism: Rhipidura dahli (assembly GCA_013399225.1). Classification (NCBI taxonomy): domain Eukaryota; kingdom Metazoa; phylum Chordata; class Aves; order Passeriformes; family Rhipiduridae; genus Rhipidura; species Rhipidura dahli. The sequence continues at coordinate 475,509 of VXAC01007842.1, forward strand.
ATCTGGCTTACATGTGAGAGCAGTACTCTGTGCAGTTTCAGCTTTTCAGCCTGTTATCTGATACGTTTTACCTTTCTTGGGGAGTGGGAAGTATTTGAGAAGCCTAACCCGGATATCAGTGCCCTGGGTTTGGACTCCTTGGAGAGAAGTTCACACTCACACCAGCTTCTTTTTTTTTTAATAAAGTTGATTAAAGTCACACACTTTCCTCGTGTCATAGGCCTTTCATTATAAAATGGGGTATTATTCCCTTATTTGACATCTCTGTATCTCTCAAGACAGATATCCATTCCTGACTGAAAGGAGGAAGCCCTATGAGCCTCCACCTGTATAATGAGGCAGATTATTTTTCAAGGTAAAAATTTATCAAAAAGCTGCAACAGTGGGAATTTCATTCTCTTCTCTGGGGCAATTTTAGTGGCTGTTGCTTGTATTAAATTAGAGTCCAAAAATAACTAATGCTTTATTATGGATGATTAACCTGCTATAACTAAAAAAAAAAAAAGGCAGACAAGATTTTCCACAGAAATAATTGTGATTCAAAGTGGTGAAGTGGAAAACACTCTAAAGGAAAACTTGAAGCTCTGGGAAAAAACTTTTGTTCCCATTACACTGCAATACCCCTTATGATTTCCAAGTATAAAACCAATGGGATTCTGTGTGCTGAATTATTCTTCTTTTCTCATTAAGTCTGAATTTTAATAGTGGGTTTTTTTCTCCTGTTCTTTTACTGAGGGAATTATTTGGAGTTGTACATTGCTTTCAGATTCATTCAACTTGGGAGTACAAGCCCACCAAAGCAGAAAAGTTTTTAAGCTTTTCACAGGCGCTCCTGAACAGAAGCCACCAAACATTTGGCTGTTTGATACTCATGGCCACTGCAGTATCACGGAGCACAACAATCAACTTTAGAACTAAAAACCACCAGAAATGACAGAATCATATTCCAGATCTGCCTTAGGGAATTCACCTAGGGATTTGCAGCACATTCTGAGATTGAGCACTGTGTGCAAAGGAAGGGTTAGAATGTGTGGAGATCACACAATTGTCAATGACACAGGTGAGAGCCTCTGGGTAGGAATCAAGGGACAAACAAAGAAAGTTGATGTCATCATAGCAGTGTACTACAGACTTCCTAGCCAGGAAAATCACAACAATGAATTATTCTTTGAGGAACTGAGGGACACTTCCAAGTCAACTGCCCTTGTACAGCTGGCACAACCTGGGCCAGAAAACTCTTAAAAAACCTAAATGATAACTTCATGTAACAGGTCCTAAGGAAGCCAGCTCAGAAAGATGCTCTCCTTGATCTTGTCCAGCATGGAGATTGGCGGCTGTCTTGGCCACAGCAATCACAAAGTGACTAAGTTTGAAATCTCTGTTGACAGGATGAAAAGTGGCAGCAAAACCTCAGCACTGGACATAAAGACAGCAGACTTCAGGCTGCTCAGAGAACTAGTGATTAAGAGACCCTTTGAAAAATTTTTTTGCTGGTGCTGGGGTACATCAGGGTGGGTCAGTTTTTAAACATCAACATGTAAGGGCACAGGAGCAGGAATTCCAAAATGTCAAAAGTCAAGCAGATGAGTACAAGGCTGGATTGGCTGAACAGGGGGATCTTCTCTTGGAAATAAGGCAAAAAAGGAAAGTGTATGTCCAGTGGGAGCAAGGTCAGAGGAAGAATACTGAGATGCTTCTTGCCACTGTAGGCAGAAAAGTCATACAGCCAAAACTCAACTGGAGTTGAAGCAGGCCAGAAATGTGAGGGACAATAAAAAGAATTTTTTTTTAAGTTCATTAATGGCAAAATGCTGTGCAGAAATAGCATTGTCCTGTTACTGGATTAGAGTGGTCACGTCACAAACAGGGACAGAGACAATGCAGATGTTTTTAATGCATTCTTTGCCTCTGTCTTCAACACAGATGACAGACCAAGAGGATTTCAGTGCTCTGGGCTGGAGGACCATGACTGTGACAATAATCAACTCCAGTTGAACCTGACCTTGTGCTGCTCCAGCTGGATCTCTACAAATCTATAGGGCTGATGGGATTAATCTGAGAATCTTCAAGGAGCTGTCTGATGTCATTGCAAAAACTTTTTCAAGGATTTTTGAGAAGTCTTGGGAATCTGGAGAGGTGCCCGCTGAGTGGAAGGTGGTGAACATTGTCCCAGTTTTCAAGAAGGGCAAGAAGGAGGACCCTGGAAGCTACAGTCCTGTCCGTCTCTCTTCAGGGCCTGGTAAAGCTATGGAGACAAATATTATGGGTTGTATTGAAAAACATTTGTAGAGCAATGGGCTCATTGGTTACAGCCAGCACGGCTTCATGAGGGAAAAATCCAGCTTATCAAACCTGATTTCCTTTTATGACAAGGTAACCCCTTTAGCTGATCACAGGAAGCCAGTTGATGTAACAATTTTGGATTTCAGTAAAGCTTTTGATAATTTCTCTCATAGTCCCCTTCTGGACAAAATGTCCAGCACAGAGCTGGATAAACACAGTATATTCTGTATTTGCTACTAAAGTGAGGCACAGCACCATTCTTTAAAGACCTAAGAGGAAGTTTCCATCAGCAGTTCAGTATAAACTATATAATTTATTATAAACTTATTATAAATAAATATAGAACTCTTCTGAAAGTGTTCACAACTTCAAACACACTGGCAATATAACTCCATTGACTGCAGGGAACTCAGTATACATTTGGGATGAACTTGGTCCTAGGAGTTTAAAGCTTGAAGGAAAATCTACAGGAACCAAGGGAAATCAAGAATATTGAATGAATTCCTGATGCATATGTATTCTTTTATTGAATTGTCTCCTCCAGGGTTTATTATGGATATATAATTTTTTGTTAGAAAAATGTGTTCAAGATTTGTTTTCTTTAAAGACAAAGAAAGAACCATACCATGAAGGATTATAAAATTATCATATATATTAACCTGCTGTTGAGACAGAAATTTCAGCCAAGTTTATAAGACAGTTAAGTAGTAGTCATCTCTACCCACTGAATCTGAAATGTTTTAGGCTTCAGTGATTATGGGTGCCTCAGGCTGTAAAATGTTCTGCTACATTCACATACATCTCACATCTCTCCTTGCAGGCTTGTATTCCTGGGGGATGTAAGGAGATAACAGCAACCCATCAACAAGTCCTACCAGCAGCAGCCAAAAATCTGCTGCTGACAATTGCCATGACCAACTAATCAATCTCAAAATTAGGTTGGCTGGTTTTTCACCAGCTAAACCAGACACAATTACAGACAACCAGACACTGAGAAGGCAACAGAGAAAATCAGCCTGTGATCCTTTCATAAAACACCATTACAAAAAAATATTAAATTTTAATTTTCTCTTCCAAATAAATGTCCTGTACTCCTATACACACTTCAATACATAAGTATGGAAACAAGAATGAAAGCAAGTATCTATCTGACTCATAAATACAGCTTGCTGAATGGATCTAAAAGTGCCAAATATGAAATATGTATCCTTAAGACAGAGAGTAATTAGAACCCAATACTGAGAATGCTGCTAACACCAGATGTTGTTCTATTTAACATGGACTGCAACACCTAAGTTTTTTCCATTAACTTGCAGGGACCCTATCTAATTAATAACCCTATCTAAGCAGATTGAGCTTTTAATTAAGGCAAAAAACAGTGCTTGCAAGGCATTGATCTAGTAAGGTATTCAATCAAACACACACTACTGCTTTGGTGGTCTTCAGGGAGAATTGTCTCCAAGCTGAAGTTACTTAAGAGAATGGAGCCAGATTTTGTCTGTGACCAGTAGATGCTGCAATAATATAAGTAAAATAATCACAAGCTACTTTCAAAATCATCAGTAAGGATAGATAGCCTAATAATTTTACTATGTCCACTACAATGTAGAAAGTAGCTGCTCATGATTTGGATGGGTGAACTCTTTCCTGGGTGAAAAGCTTGCTGGAAGGATGAGACCAGAGAGGGGTGGTGAGTGGAGTTAAAACCATTTGGTGGCAGGCCACTTAATGGTGTTGCCCAGGGCTCAGTATTGGGGCTGGTCCTGTTTAATATCTTTATCCATGATTTGCATGAAAATTCAGTAAGTTTGCAGGTGGCACCAACTTAGGTGGGAGCATTGATCTGCTGGGGGTATGAGCACTCAGCAGAAGGATCTGGACAGGCTGGATTGATGGGCTGAGGAAAACTGGATGAGGTTCAAGAAGGTGAAGTGCTGGGTCCTGCTCTTCAGTCACAGCTCCAGGCAGCTCTGCAGGCTGGGGACAAAATGTCTGGAAAGCTGCCATGCAGAAAGGGATTTGCAGATCCTGATTGACCACTGGCTGAACATGAGCCAGCAATGTCCCCAGGTGGCCAAGAAGGCCAGTGGCATGCTGGCCTGTATTAAGAATAATGTGACCAGCAGAACTGGGGAAGTGATGGTTCCTCATTACTCTGAACCGGTGAGACCACACATTAAATCCTACATAGTTTTGGGCCCTTCACTAACAAAAAGGTTACTGAATTTCTGGAGCATGTCCAGAGAAGGGCAATGGAGCTGGTGAATAGTCTAGAAAATAAGTCCTATGACGAACGGATGAGGGAACTTGGGTTGTCTAGCCAGCAGAAAAGGAGGCCTAGGGGAACTTCACTGTTCTCTACAACTACCTGAAAGGAGGCTGTAGTGAGGTGGGGGTCAGTCTCTTCTGTCATGCCTCAAGTGAAAGGATGAGAGGAAATGGCCTTAAGCTGCACATGGGGAGGTTCAGATTTGATATTAGGAAAAAAAAAATCACTGAAAGAGTGGTTAGGCACTGGAATAAGTTGCCTGGGGAGGTGGTAGAGTCACCATCTCTGCAAGTGTTCAAGAGGTGTCTAGGTGTGGCATTTGGAGGTATATTTTTGGGGTGATTATGGTGGTGCTGGGTTGATGGTTGGACTAGATGATTTTGAAGGTCTCTTCCAAGCACAACGATTCCCTGATTATGTGATTCTGTGTTTTACTTTTTGATCACTACTGTAGACTCTTGAATGTACCATTTTTTGTATTGATCTCTGTCACCCAGCATGCACTTGGAGTGCAGCAGTCCTTACATGCCCGTTTTGACATCATCCACCTGGTTCACAATTGTTCTTTCATTGACAATTCCTTCCCAGATGCATATTCCTTTCCTTCCTCATCCTAGCACATAGTCCCTCTCTATCTTCAGTAATTTTGCCAGTGTTCCCAGCTCTTTGTACCAATGTACTTTCTACAGTACTTTTGCATGGTGGGAGGGCTGAGGTAGAGGTTTTGCTTTTCAGTTTTTCCACTTAAGCATAGGGAAGGGTGACTTAATAAATGTCTGTCCTCTCCATTAGAGTGACCTGAGCAGCATCTATATAGCACAGTACACAGTAGTCCAGTAAGAGTTTGAGGAATATCTTGTTAAGTGGGTGGAAGTCATCTTAATTGAATGTAAAAATGTATGGAAAGTGTGTTTTAAAATTTAGTAATTTGACCAAATATGAACAGTTTTAAAGCCATCATTCATATTTCTGAATTCTAAAAATTATCTACCTATCATTTATCAAGGTTCTGTTACTTAAAGGCACCAGAATTTTTAAAAGAAATGGGAATATTTTCTGCCAAGATGCTGGCTTGACCACATTGTTGAATAAGCCTTGTAATTAATGTAGAAATTAAACAGCTCCTCTGTGTGCCAATACTTTATTAGTTATCACAGATTAACAGATGCTATAAATCCTGTGTAGACTTCTAGGATTCTCATTTTCATCAACAGTTTCACCCCTTTTAGAAGCAATATGTGCTCATTCCTGCATTCATGAGCAAAATATATGTCCTGGCCTATTATCTCTGCTAATAATGATGGGAAAAAAAGTATTAGTCCTTTACAGAATAACATCTTAGGAGGGAAAAGATTACCAAAATTTTTTGACTGATCATACATTGTGAATATGATACTATTTGTTCTGTGTCTCAAGAAAAGTTTAAAAAGCTAAGCATCTTGTATAACATGAATATGGGCTTGATTTAAAAGAATTGAGCCTGATCCAATAGACAAAGCTCCTGCAGGAAAGATAAATTGAAAACAGTTTCAAATTAGAGATTAATGGCATAGTGCTTGTCTTTGAGTTTATATATCCCTTACACAGTCTAGTTCAGGTATTTTCTACCTTTAATCTTTGTGGTAATGTTTTTGCCTTAATGCTTACACTCCTCAAATGCTGTACCACAATTTAAACCATTCATAATCCTTATATAACCTAAGACAGCACTAAGAACTCATACCATGTCAAACCTGATGTACCTGATTACATTTCCAATTGAATGAGAACTCCTCATGTCACAGAAATTTGACTAAGTCTGAGTAGCATGTAGATTAGTCTAACAGAAAATAGAACAAAAAGATGAGAGATGGAGGAGAGACAGTCCAGTCTACATAAGGTAAGAGACACAGATTTTGATGTCCATCCTGGAGATTTGAGTACCACTTTGCTAACAGAGACATTTCCATTGCATACTAGGAATAAAAGGAATTGAAAGGAACCTCAGTTTTATACCGAAAAAATGTACTGTGATAATTACTAAGAAGTTGCACCATGACTCTGTGCATACCTCTTTAGATCAGTTCCTAAATGCAAAGTTTTGCCACCTTTGCTTACCCTAATTATTTTCAGTCCTCTCTAGGAAGAATATGAATTCTAATGAAACACTTAGAAAAAACAATGAATAAATCATTGAGTTAATCCCCCTTGATAATGCATGTGCTGAAAAACTTAATTCCTAATTTCCATTGACATACACACAAAAAATGAAATTTTCTTTTCATTACAGCTAAAATAGCAGATGTGAGGTGTTTTTATTAAAATTGTTGGCAAGCAATGAGTTTTTAAAAGCTTCTAATGCTATATATGGTATGCAAGGTATGAGCAAATCATCCCCATGGGATTGAGTTGTGATGCTAGTTTACCAGTCATTGTTAGTGATTAAGGTTTTATTTTCTCCATTATATTAAAAAGTGAGAAAGGAAATGGCAGCAGTAACACAACAGCTCAGGCCTTATTATCATGTTCTTTGTTCATGAAACATACTGAATGTCATTGACAGTCATAAATATCCAGAGGCAAGTGTAAAAGCAGAAAGGGAAAAATCTTAACTTTCAAATTATCTAAAGAATGCAGTAAAAGAAACAGTTCTTTTAATTTTTGTTTGTTGTGTTCATGCTGAAAAGTAAACCTTTCTATTTTACAGACACCAAGTCCACTCATCAAAAAACAACAACAACAACAACAACAAAAAACCAAACTAAAATATATATTTACACTGGGGTTTATGAATAAATCCATATAAAAATCAATCACAGAATCTATCACAGAATCATACAGTTGCAGCTTGAAAAGAACCTCAAGGAAATAAATAGAGCTCCACAAAAAAAAAGAAAAAAACCAAAAACAGTTTTACCAACATTACGCATAGGACTTGAAAGTCTAATTTGAACTTCAGCATGTTTGTATACAGATCATACATACATAAATAGAAAGAATGATGCTAGAGAAAATGTAAGGCTACATTAAAAAGGATTCAAGTGTTGAAACAGCTCTCAAAGTCTTCCCTGGACATGTCATACCTATCACCTTACCAAAATATTCACTACTATTTAAATTTTAATATTCTTACATTTTAAGATACAGAAAACCAGCTTTGGACCTTGCGTAATCTTCAGGACATTGTCTGTTCTGGATATGTTGCATAAGCTGAAGGCTATAGATGTACTTAAGCAGTACCATATTGCTTCAAACAAGTCAAGACTTAAAATGTGAAGGAGAAGAGCTCCACTTTCTAGCTAGAAATATGGCAAATATGGTAGAGGAAATAAAATTGTAAAACAAAGCATTTACAAGAGTATGTGGAATAAAAACATCTCAATTCCACTTCATTCTTATGTAAAGTCTTAATTTCAGGGTAATATAATCAAGATGACAGAGTTGGCTAGTGGCAGGGTTCTGAAAGAACTCCAGATTCCTGATTTCCACTCGATTTCCTCCCTGTTGAAACACATTGCATCTTCTTCAGAAGAGTAACTGTATCATGAGGGAGCAGAACTTCCAGAGGCAGAACTTCCTTTCACTTCAGCAAGATACTTCACACCTCACACTTTGATGAGGAGATCAGCATAAAGAAACATGAATTGAACATAGAATACATGCCAGCTCATTCTTTCCTACCTAAAAATATGTCCTAATAAATTACCCGTATTGGAAAAGAATGTTTAATGAAATGAAGTGTAAAATACAAACAGATCTCCATGTCTGTGGCAAAATGAATCCTTACTGCTTTATTCCATAATGGTCATAAAAACACTTTCAAGAATCTTTGGAAGCATATTTTAAATTATTCCCTTAAGCCTACTCAGATCTGCCTTATGATGAATGTGGGAGGTTGAGTGAGAGCAGCTTATATGCCAAGGAGCAGGAAAAACAAAATGACAAAGGACAGATTTAATAATAGGAAAGAAGGTGTTACACATTCTTATGGTTTCTTTTCCCTGAGTATGTCTCATGACCCTCTTTTTATTTCCTTACCCTATAGCAAAACAGGCATTTTTGCAAAGAAAGGAGCCTACTGGTTATTTGCATTGTCTTTTGTATCTTTTCTGGTGTCTTTATCTCTTTAAATGTCAGTTACAGAATCAGTCAAAGCATTTCACTAATCACAGGATTCTTAAGATGTTTACCATCTGAGTTCCAAAACAGGATAAAATCAATAACTGTAATGTAAAAAATCATTATCTAGGTTAATTTTTTTGCCTATATCCTGGAAGTTTTGTATTCCACTAATTACTTTAAACTTGCACTGAACAATAAGGTATTTCTTTGGTCAATATAATTTTTAAAAGCATTCTTGTCTTCACTGAATACTTTTATCCGCAGAATGATTTCAAATTAAATTGAAGTACATATTTTCATAGACTCTGTCACAATTCTTCAAAAAGCACTTAAAGGACAAGGATAATTATTTCAAACAAGTAACAAACAATTGACTGGGCAAGTGTGCTTATGTTAGCATGGCTTGATTGGTTCTAACACATCTTCTCAAAACACCACAGCTGCCTGTCTGGACAGCTGTGATCAAGGAGAAAATCAGACCTTCTAAAAACCTACACCCAGGGTACATCTCACATACAGGTTATAAGCCAGAACAGCAGTGGTAAACAGCATGACATCTGAGGGACGTCGTGTTAGTCAGCTCAGAATCCAGCCTCATTGACTGCTGTCCAGCGGGGATAACATACAGACCTTTTCCTACCACTGAGCATTAATTAGGCTGCTACCAGTCTTCTTTGTGCTACCAGTTATAAATATTAATAACACTATATGTTTTATTCATTTCTCTAAGTGGCAACCTTAGGATTCTCCCCATTTTGCACAGCCGTCTACAATATGTGACACCGAAATGTGCTAAATTGAAAAAAAAAAAAAATCAAGGTAAAATGATTTTTACCTTTTTCATGAGGGCAAAAAGGAGTCACCTGTTACTGTCACTGGGCTGGTAACTGCATTCTATCTTCTGAGAGATAAGATTCCTTCCGTTTCACTGCTACACTCTTCACAACCCTTTGTTCACTGCATAAAGACCAGGTTTCCTTCTAGATTTTCAATGCAATTACTCTCCAGTAATTTCCCCAGTATTGTCTCAATTCTGTATAGGCCTTTTTAATTCAGGGGCTCAGATTGCATACAGATTGCAGGTATCTTTACTGTGAGACAATCTCACATAATGGCCCATATCACAGTTTATAACCTGGAACCAAGCAACCTATGCTCTTTCACTTTTCTGTAATATAGTAATGCCTACTCACAAAAATAATATTTATGTCTGATGTCTGCTTTGCACCTCTAGGATTGAATTCTTCTGATAACAGGTCATTTACCTAGTTAAAATGCTTTCTTTGGATGGCACAAGACATCCACTCTAGAACATGTTCTCTTCAATGATTGCTAAAAAAATTTTAAGCAGCAAGCTGAACATTAAATATATATTTTTTGTATGCTTAAGATGCTTAAGATGGAAGCAATGGATTCCATCCAAGTTGTCTGAATGTAGATTTCTGTAACAGAAGGTGGCACTGAAGAACAGATATTTCATTTCTGCTTCAGCTGTACTCATGGGTCACAGCTTCTGAGCAAATTAATCCCTCTTACTTTGCCTCATGTTTTCTTTTGAAGATAAACTCATTTAAAGATTTAGGCCTGTCAGCACAGAAATCTGCAGCTCTCTCTATGGGAGAATTGAACTGCAGAATAATAAAAGACAGCCAGTACTCCCAGAAAAAGAGCTATACCTCCAAAGCTAGGAAGACAAAATACTCAGGGATAGGAAAAGCACATGTTTTCTTGTGGAAAAGTCCTTTTTGTAGTTGTTAGGATGGGCTGCTGGTTGTAAGGGTCTAGTAAAAGGATATTAATCTATAGGTAGGTAACTATGACCCTGGATACAAGAGTGGGCCAGAAGCAAGATTCAGAAGAGTGTTAAAATATGCTGAGGATATAAGCAAAAGACAGAAATGAGATCAAGGAATGAAATTAGGTAAGTCTTTTTTTTTTGAGGAGCCTTTCCTACAATGTATTCTCAAACCATTAAGCAAAACCAGGAGTGCATTACACTAAGCATCCAGAAAAAAAACACAGGAGGGAATCTGCAACAAACTGCACGTGATTTCAAATTCCTTGTTTGAGGAATAAATGCTTCCTAGGCAATTCAAAGTTCTTTTAAACTGGATTTAGTTTAAATTTAATCAGGATTAGATGAAATCAAAGGAAAACTGTCTTAAACAAGATGCTGGATGTAGATTCTGGATACATCTACTTTGCTTTATGATGTTGGCCAACAAGGCAATGATCCTGCTATTATAAATATTCCTGAACTACTTACAGGATTTTCTCTCTTGGTAATCCAAAAACATCATCCATGATTACAAGAGGTACTACACTCTTAGAGAGAACAAAGTTTTGGATGTGCTTAGATAAGTCAAAAAAAGAAAGACAATAAGGAATGGTACAAAACACTTGAGAATTCTCCAATCTAGGCCCTTTATTCTTCTGTGATGGAAATGTTATTCAGAACATGGTAACTCAGTGGAAATTCTCTCAGAGATGTTTCTAAAATAACATAAAATATTTCATGTGGCTTAAATACAGAAAAATATCCTCAGACAAGAGGGTTATATTTCATATAATCTTTAATGGAAAGACTTAAACTGTAAAATCTCATAAAAACTAAGCAAGAGAAGGAGAAATTACTCCAGAAAAACAGTTGTTAAGATTTTGTGTTGGAATAAAGAAAAGTAGGGAAAACTGTGAACAGCTGCTCGTGATACCATAGTCAGAAAATCCAATTCTCCTACTCAAGCACTGATTTAATTTGCAGAAGTCAATGGCATTACTCATGTAGTTACTCATCTCCATATGACTAAGGCTATGCAAATCTACCCAGACAATGAGTATACTCAATGGTATAATTCTACCTGTGCTTCACACTTCTTTGGTGAAATGTCATCCCTTTTTCCTGGGAAAATCTCTCCCTTACCAAAGCAACTCTATAATTTGGTGCCCATCCAAACTTTAAAGCCCATAGACAGCTAAAGATACTGAGAAGAGCCATTCATCCATTCAATTTCTCATGTCATCCCACCACTGCCAACACTCAGTCCCCAGCCATGGAGTCTTGGTAATGTCAAAGCACTGCTGAGACAAATTCAAGTAAGAGACATAAATATCAGTTTGATATAGACTCAGAACAGTTCTCAGCCCAAATTTTCAATGAAAACATGCAAACAAAAATATACACCAACAAAACCCAAAACATCCTAGCAAAAACCAAAAAACCAAAACCAACCAACCAACCCAACCAACCAACCAAAAACCAAAACCAAAACCAAAGCCCTCAAAAAACCCCAAAAAACAACAAAACAAAACAAAACAAAACCACAACAAACCACACCACAACCAAGAAATAACAACCAATTTTTTTCTCATTCTGAGACATGAGTAGATATATAAAAAAAATCTGCATTTCTGAAATTTTCAGCATTAAAGACTGGAAGAAAATACTCAGGATCGTGTTATGGCCTATAGAAAGAAGACAGATCTTTCCAAAAATCTTGTTTTAGGTAATATTTGGTAAGATTAACTGGAAACACGAAAAATTTATTGCAGAGAGATGGGCACACTTTTGAGATGCACAGTTTATGCTGCCTTTGTTTACTAGATTCCCTGTGAAGCAAAAATTGGCACAAGGAAGACACATTGCTCTGATAAATTTAATTAAACTTTGTAATGCATCAGTGGATACCTAAAGCCAAATATCAATCTCATCAGCTGTTCTGCCACTACTCTTTCCCCTGAAATGCACACAGCATATGAAATGGAAAGAACTTAAGATCTAACCATAAACCTCCATCAGTTATAGAGCTGATTTCAGCATTTTTTAATGGGTTAGAGCATATCCAGGAGCCCCTCTGTTGTGTGCTATTGGGAGCAGAAAAGGTTAGTCTCAATCTGCCTGGGAATCCCTTCAAATGTACATAATGGGATATTATTTCCCAGAGAGAGAACTTTCTCAGAACCAAGCACTTTATTCCTGTCTCCTGGCAAGTGACACAGAATTTCCTTGAATAAATGACTAATCAAATTGTACACAGAAAGTCCTGCTTGGAAAAACATTTTATAACGAGCAGATATATTTAGATGCCATCTCAGATGTTGCCATAATCTCAAGTAGTTTATGGTTAATGCCATAAGAAGTGCCAGAACCTCAGGATTTATGAGAGATAACACACATGCTCAGGAGTATATATCTTTCTCACTTTTCCTATGTTCCTCCTTAACTCTGCATGTTTCTCACATCCCTTAAACTTGAGGGCATGCTACCCTTTCCCTGATGCCAGTCTCTCAGCTTGCCAAATGAAAAATGCATGTTTTATTTTTTCTCTGGGGTTGCAGCCACCAGGATGCTGTGTGCCCCTGCCAGCCTCTGTGTATGAGCATGCAAAATCAGCTCCTTATGGTTGCATTTGTAATGTCGATATAATATGCACACACGTGTGCAGTATCCTCTCTTTCTCATCAGGATTTATTCCATAGATGGTCCAGCTGCAGGCTGAGAACAAGAGAAAAAGCAACTGATAACTTATTTAGAGAAAAAATTCCTGTTTATATGAAAGAAAATAAATCAGAATTTGTCCTCCCTGTTCATCTAGATCCAGAGAAAACTGCAAAGAACACACAAAAATACCAAACAAAATGCTGAAGAATTTTGTTGGCATCAAAAATTATCATTTGTTCTTCCTTAAAACAATTAGACCTGTTCCTGCCAATATAACACACCCTGGTACATCCTGGAACAAAAAACAGGGGTTCCATAATCCATTACACAGAGGTTGGAACTATGAATAAGGTCAATATAAAGTATAAACTTTTACATTTCCCCTCGCTTCTTTTCCTTTTGGACTAGCCATCAAAGCCAATGTCATCTTTTTGATACCCTGTGATTTCCCAGCACTGTGTCCATCTATGATTGTGTTATAAATGAGTGTTTGAAATAATTTAAAAAATCATCAGCAAGGGTATCAGCAAAAGCCAGATTTAATATTAAGTGACAACACAACAAAATTTGTTGGTAAAATTCACCTTACTACTTACAGGAGAGTTAAGGCACACCAAGGAAAAACAAGCAACAACAAAACCAAACAAAATCCAAGCAATCAAAACAGAAATGGACTGGGAGCTATCTAGGGGTGTGTGCATATGTGTCTGTTTGTGTGTGTGTGTTTAGGTGTGTGTGACAAAAGGACAGTGAGGGCAGGAACAAAAAGAAACACAGCCTAAAAGCTTAACAGCACTCAAACTCCACAGTATTTGAACATATTTAGACATTTATACCTTATGTCTAAAAATTTAACAAAGGAACAACACTTATACCTAACTTAGCTTATACCTTAAACTTAATTTATAACTTAACCTTAACAATTTAACAGAGAAATAGCACTTAACAGCACTTAACCTAAATCTTCAGTTATAATTAGCAACTTAGCAAAAGAACAACACTTAGCAGTATTTAAGTCATAAGACAAAAGCTTACTTACAGGCCTAACTTAGACATCCAAGGTACTTAAACATCTAATAAAGCAGCATTTCTCCCAGATTTGCTATAGCATATGCACACGTTTATGCACCCAGACATAAAGAGTCAGTGCAAGCAAGGTACCTGTGAAAAATTCCCCTCAGAGGACAGTGAAATACTTGCTTTGGATGCCTTTGCATCTCCCAATAGGTGAAGGGTCGGCTTCGAGGAGTGAGGGTATCAGCCCAGGAGTCATCATCCTTCAGCAATCCTCCAAGTACAGCAAACATGAGAGTTCACTGGCTCCGAGAAGCCCCAGTCAGAGGAAGGTTCCTGGTCACAGCCTGCTGTGGCCCAGGAGAACTCAAAGGGCCCCATTTTGGACCACTGTTGGTAGGGTCTCAAGGGCGTGGGCTTTAGTCACAACAATATTTCATCCTGGCCACAGTTTGGGTCAGGACTTTCCTTGAAAGTGTGAGTATAGGAATGTTATGCTGTTCAGGTAAGAAAAATATTTTCCAAGGCTGCTCATACAGAAAACAGGAGCTCATTAGCAATTCCTGGGAGAAGACAGTGTTTGTGATAATCTCAGGAACAGCGGAGCCCAGGTGATGTTTTTCAAGGCTGAGGACTAAAAAGCATTTCTCAGAATGCACTGCAGCCTGGAAAGGGTGTGGGGGGAATGCACCACCACCAATTGTTCCTCCAAAACCACAAAACCACTATTTAATCATAATGTGAAATAGATATAGAAAAGTGACTGTAAGACAGACACACTGGTTTTAGTTGTTTAAAACTTAGCTAGCCATTCGGCATTCATTCTAAAACTTTTGATTTATTTAATCTACCAGAGTAAATTTTGGAGTGAATATCTCTATACAAGCAGCCAAATCCTTCTGTAAACATGGAAAGTTACTGGTTTTTTTCAGACCAAGAAGCATGCAAACCTCTGAGAGTTCAAGTATCTCCACAATCTGTGAAAGAAACAAAATACTTGACAGAGAATTTCTCCTTGCTTCAGAAATGTTTTAGCATCCCGTGAGATTTTCCCTAAATCTGAGCATTTGAAGATTTCTTCAGCTCAGTTTTGCAGAACAGCATATCCATGCTGAACATGTTCCATCCCAGGAGAGTCAGAAACTCCTCAGACAGTCAGGAACTGCTCCTCCCCAGCACTGCCACACCACCCTCCTTCCCCCTCACAGCCCCACAAGGAATAATCTGATTCTGCATTCAGGAAATGAGGGAAAGGAGGCTATCTGGGAATTCCAAGAGTCCCAAAGGGGGTAAGTATCACAATTCACATGCAAAAGGCTATAGAGAAGGTTGCACTGCTAATAATAATGTCAGCATTTTACTACATAACCATAACATTCTGTAAATTGTATGTAATTTTATGTAAATTAGAAATACAAAGATCCTTTAATTTGTCTCTTTTATCTCAGGCTGTTGCTATTGTGTATTTGTAGTTGTTTCAGAGGAATGACTCTTCAGTTACTTCTCCTAGGAAACCTTGTCATAGACTAAGAAACCTTGTTTTAAGTAGGGGTTTTTTTCACTTACTGTGAATATTTTTTTTTTCCTTTTTCATTCCTTTAGTGGGTTGACCCTGGCTGGATGCCAGGTGACCACCAAGACATTCTATCACTTCCTCAGCTGAACTGGGAGAGAAAATATAAGGCTTGTGGGTCAGGATAAAAACAGGGAGAGATCACTTGCTGGTTACTCTCATGAAAAAACTCAAGGAAATTAACTGAATTTATTACCAATCAAATCAGACCAGGATAATGAGAAATAAAGCCAAATCCTAAAAACATCTTCTGTCCACTGATCACTTTCTTCAGGCTCAACTCCACTAATTATTTTCTCTATCTCTTCCCCCACAGAGGCCCAGGGGGACAGGTAATGGGTGTTGTAGTAAGTTCATCACATGTTCCCTCTGCTGCTCCTTCCTCCTCAGCAGGAGGAACCTCACACTCTTTCCCTGCTCCAGTAGGGAGTACATCCCACAGAATCACAGAATATTCTGAGTTGGAATAGACCTACAAGGGTCCTCAAGTCCAGCTCTTCAGTGAATGGCCTGAACAGGCAGTCTTCCATGAGTGTGCTTCTCCAACACCAGTCTTTCCATGGGCTGTAGCTCTGTAGGAGCTGCTCCAGGGTGGGTCCCTTCTCATGGGGTGCCATCTTTCAGGAACAGGCTGCTCCAGCTTAGGCCCCCCATAAGGTCACAATCCTCCTCCCTCCACGGGTCCACAGGTTCCTCAGGGAACTGCTCCATCTCAGGTTTCCCACAGGGTCAGAGCATCCTTCAGGCATCCATCTGCTCTAGTGTGAGGTCTGCTCCACCACAGATCTCCAAGGTCTGCAGGAGTGTAGCTGCCTAACCATGGCCTTTATCACGAGCTGCAGGGGAATCTGTTTTCATCCACAGAGTATCTCCTTCCCCTCCTTCTTCACGGCCTTGGGGTCTGCAAGGCTGTGGCTCTCCCACTCCTCTGACTGCAGTTGCTGTTGTGCAGCAGTTTCCTCCCTCCCCCTGCCCTGCTGCTACCAAAACCTTGCTATGCAAACCCAATACAATGCCCACGAATGCAGATCTATTCAAAGGTGCAGAGCACTTGAGCCAGAGTAGCCAGAGAGCTCCTGTTGGAGTGGGCACAATAGAAACCCAAAAGCAAAGGCCTCTACCCGAGGAACATTCTGTGAGAGTTTCTGTTTGTGGGAACAAAGCAGAAGTGCAGGACTGATCACTGTGTAAAATCACTGGTGGTGCACACTTGCAGTGTGGGTGGACCCCAGCACTCCATGCTCAAGCTTGGTGCAGGGCAGATCACTGTCTGACAGCTGCTGTCAACCTTCATTCAGCCAGCAAACTACTGCTATAAAACAGACACCTTGCACAGTGGTTTCCTCAGCTCCCAACTCAGTTCCACTTAGTGGATCTTTGTGGTGCTTAAATAATGAAACTGATTTTTCATGCCTGATCAATTGATTAAATTTTGGGTTTTAAGTTTGACCAGATCTTCCTATGTTTCATGATTATTTATGTTTTCTTCCACAGCAAAAATGTATTGTAAGGTTGGTTTATTTGCAAGGCAATGTTGAACAAAACAGTATGACATGTAGCTGATTAAAAACCCAGCCAACAATAAAGTGATTATCTTTCAGCACAGTGTGTGGTGCCATATGGTGACTGAGAAAGTGGGAAGAACTAATGCTTGATATGCAGCTCTGGTGATTTACGGTTACTGACTTCCTGTAGAAAATGATTGCTTCTTTCATAAAAAATGAATTATCTTAAAAAGTACATGTTTGCAGAGAAAATTTATATTGATAAAGTTACCAGTGAAGTA
Source organism: Rhipidura dahli (assembly GCA_013399225.1). Lineage (NCBI taxonomy): Eukaryota > Metazoa > Chordata > Aves > Passeriformes > Rhipiduridae > Rhipidura > Rhipidura dahli. The sequence continues at coordinate 492,973 of VXAC01007842.1, forward strand.
TTCAAGTGAATTAATGATTTATAAAATCTCAAAAGGGAGGTGCTTTTCAAAACACCTGTTGCGATCTGGCCTGCTGACCCTGATCAGGAAATTTGCTTAAAATAACAACGAACAGCTGTTTTTAATGGTACTTTTATTGTTTATTATATTTATAAACTGTGTATAATTGCAGCAAATCAGGTAACATACATATGAGAAAAAATTATTCTTTTGGGGATTTTTTTATGTCTACTAATACAACTGAAGACTTTGTAAAAAAAGATTGATTCTTTCATAAACTCAAGGAGTTTTCTCTTCCTACAACAGAAAAAAAAATAAAAGGTAACAAGTTGAAAAACAAAGAAGTAAAAATTAAAGCAGGAATCATATTTTCATGAAAAAAAATTCCTGCAAAAATTTTCATTGACTTGATAGAACTATTTGTTCATCCTTATTAAATTCATTCAAAACACCTCCTCTCTCACTGTAATATAAATCTAAAATAATGCTACTGTGTTAATAGACATCGTTCTGAAAGGCAAGAAACTTAAGAACCATACTTGTAACTTGGTTAAATCACTGGGAGCTTTTATGCTCAAGTGTTTTATTCTATAGATTAGAAGTAAATATGTCTTGTGCGTAAGACATTAGATAATTTCTAATATGTAAAGGAATTTGTCACGTGGGATATCACAGTAGGTGTTTTCATTATTCCTGTAATTTCTGTTCAATCCTTTCTTCTGTTATGTAGGTATCCAATATCTCCTTTTTATCTCCTGCATGCAGTGTTATATAAGTGAATTCTTTCAGTCAGTCAATCTCATATTAAAAAACCAGGCTGAATCCCACAGCGGCTTGTAGTGGCTCAAAATATGTTCTTCATTTCCCTCTGAATACGACAAGCACAATTTCCCTGTCTTCTTCCTCCCAATCATTTTTTAGTCTCACTTCGCCCTTTTTATTTCTTTTCTCACAGTTACTCATATTTAATATTATTTATATGTAAATTATATAAATTAGAGTCTTCAAACTTTTCCCTACCCTAATTACTTTAAAGGCTCATCACCTTGATAGAATAAAGCTGTGTATTATTTCTTTATTCTTGTTCTTACCTTTTTTTCTTTTTTTCCAGGAAAACAGAATCATTATTTATCACACAATTATATACTCTAATTATTCCCCTTGTGCACATTTGAGTTTGGTGATCCTATGTGATGGCTCTGTTTTCTGTAATTTTTGTAAGTTCTGATGTGGAGTCAACGTAATGAAGGAATCATAGATCCTTATGTCTACAAGTGCCTGATGAAGGTCCAGTACTGCTTTAATATTAGTGTAAAACAGTGTTACAGAGAAGCAGCCTTACTGAAAATAGCAGTTGCAATGAAATTTTTAGCTGAATTTTATTCAAATTTAAAACCAGTAATCAGTTGAACTAAGACTGAAGGTATTCTAGCTGTTCATTCAACAGCACAGCAACTCATATAGATTGAGGTATGTAATGGAGGGACTTTTTATTAACCAAAAATTAAAAGATCTGAAGGTTAGTCTCCTTTTTCTGCATATATGCAAATCCTTAAGATCCACTGGGAAAAGAACATGCATTAGCAGAATATCATAAATTATATGCATCTGTTTCTTCACTAATTCACTCACAAAATTGCAATAAAATGTGTAGCTTAATACAAAAAATATGGCTTACTCTCTAGCTTTAACCATAAATTGCAAATATTTGCAGAATATTAAACTATAGCCTGAATTAATGTGAATTTGGTCTTCTAACAAAACAACATAAAAAATTATCTGCTAATACTGCTTCAAAGGTACTGTGTAACATGAGTAATGTCGTGAAAGTAAGATTATCTTGGAGAAGCCCCTAAGAACTCTATGAAACAAGGAGAAAAAAGGATAGAAAGTAGAGGGGAAATGTCAAATTTGTTTGTTTGTTTGTTTGTTTCTTGAGGGGTTAAAAAAATTAGAAAATCATAAAGAAGAAATCAATCTCAGAAGACAATGGAGAGAAGGCAGATGGAATATCAGAGTACAGGACACTAATGTGCAGGAAACACAAAAGTTACAAGTTTAGATGAAAGGATGTTCCTTTCTCCTCTAAAATATCCTTTCTTCTCTGGCAAGTTTTGTTGCCCAAGTGAAAGGGCCAAGAAGCAGCAAGGTCTGTAGCATCTCAATTCCATAGATTATCAGAAGATGCAACTGCATGTCCTACAGAAACTGAAGGGTGTTTCTCTTGTATTGGGGTGGAGCAAAAGAAGGGATAGAAGGCACGACATGGAATGAACACTGAAAGAGACTGAAAAAGTCCTGGATCAATTTAGCTTATCTGAAGATCATCTAGTCCAAGTGGTTGCAGAAAGAGTGGTTCACTTCAAAGATAATTGAGATTGCTTACAGTGTCTGTCAAGTTAAGTTTTGAGTGTCACCAAGCACGGAGATCTTACACTTTCCTGGAAAACCTGTTTTCATTTTAGACCACCCGTATATGCAATCTAAATTTAAAATATTGCTAGTGACTGTCAAAATCAAATAAGCTGAATGAGAGGATACATTATATTGTGTTTTATTGTATTTTGATGTATTATTAAAACAAAAACATGGATAAAACTGTAACAGAGCCTAACACCCTAAGGCTCTAATAAGAGCCTTAATAACTAATAAGACAGGATGGCTGAGCTTGTTTGATGGCTTCTTGTGAATTCCAGACCCTAATTATCTGGTCTACATAATCTGGACTTTTTGGCCAAAATAGTAATTCAGGCAATCCAGAGATGGTGTCCTGAGCCTGTCTCTTCTGTGTGACTACATCACGGCCTCAAAAATATGTGGATTGAATATAAAAAGACAGAGAATTTAACTAATTTATCCATTCTCCAGTCCATGTATAATCTCACAGTGTAGATATATTTATTTTGGTTAGATGACTGATTTTAAGTACTTAAGTGCTTCACTAGGTAAATGTGAGATGAAGAATACGTCATACCTTCCCATATAAAAGCTCCCTGAGAAATGGATCCACAGCCACATTGGAACTGCATTCAGTGCAAAGGATTCCTATACCTTACAGCCCTTTCTTACATGGCATTTTTCTGAGGGTGTTTTACTGATCTGAACAGAGAAATTACAGCATCTGCTGGTTTCTGAGGTTGGGAAAAGGCCTGTCATTCATGACCAGTTTATATGGATTGTTTACAACTGCCTGTTGCAGTGTTTCAAGGTTCATAGAACACAGATCACTGGCTTAAATTAAAATTGCCTGTGAATATATAAAAAGCAGAAAGGCTAGTGTGATTTCATATAACAATATGTTGCCATTTCATATAACAATAAGAATAGCATACTTAAAATGTACTTGAAATATAACAACATAATGTAACAGAAACAGTCCAAAGAAATGGGAAATAGGAAACAAGGATTCTTTTATTCGACTCCTAGTTACAAAACATTTTTACAGAGATTTAATTAAATTCCTTAAATTGTGTCTTAAACAAGAAACCACTACTAAAACCTGATTTTGCATAATAGGATTTTTAATAATCATAACTATTTTAGCCTTTTACCTCTGTTGTCATTGCTCTTGTCATTAAGAAAATGATTTAAGATTATAGTTTACCACATTTGAGTTGAAGAGGTGATGTGATGTAGAGAAATGCAAATTATGGTAGGAACTGTAAAATAATTGTGACCTGCAGACTTGCAGAAAATGAGAAATTTTAATATAAAATCAGTAGCTACTTGTCATTCTCAAAGATGAAAATGCACAATGGACAGTCTTCAACACTGCTCAATAATAAATCAACAGGCCAGACATGACTCAGAGCCTGCTCATAAATTAGTCTTTTGACATGGAACAAGGAGGCACAAGGAAAGGGAAAGCAGAAAAAGAGAGAGAAGTAGCGAAACCACGCCTCCCATGGCTTTTTGCTCAGTTAGTCTTAGACAATTACATGAAATATTAAACAGTGCAATTACTGGCAACAGGATTGTGTTAAACAAACATGTTGTAATGGACCAAGTGATTGAAATCAATAGTAGATTAGCTATAAATTGATGTAAGACCATTGTAGATGCAACTTTGTTCCATAAGATACAACAGTGGGCCCAGAGATTATTCCCATTACACTTTCAATCCCCAAACTGTCAAGACACCCAGGTCTGTCTGTTTACCACTGAGGAAACTGAATTTGATTTAGAGATCTCAGTTAGGGACTCATTTTGCACAGAAACCCAGGCCTGTTGTGCTCGACTTGCAGTTGATGCTGGAGGGAGGTTGGCAGATTGCTGTCCTCTGCCCGCCTCCGTTACACACATATCTGAGCTGGCTCAGTCAAACTCAGAGATCTGGCAGATCTCAGCTTTTTTAAAAAACTGAAAAACTAAAACAAAAAA
>VXAC01007842.1:497359-510216 GCA_013399225.1 Rhipidura dahli
TATCCAACCAAACCAACACCAACCCAAAAAACCAAAAAAAAAAAAAAAAAAAAAAAAAAACCAAAGAACAACAACAAAAAAAACCCCAAACAAAACAAAAAATCCCATCTTTTGAGGTGTTTTCTATGTATAACAACAAAGCCTAATCTCCTATACATCCAGAGCTTTTACCTAATAAATGGTATTCAGCCTAAGAAATTTGGTTGATGAAACTGAGACAAAAGTCTACCGCATCAATCTGTGTAATGCAAGTCTTCAAACAAAATGAAGCAGGAATTATTATTGTTACTTCTTTGACTATTAGCATTCAGCAGTCATTAGTTTAGTAGCAAACCAGCACCAAAGCCTATGCAGCTGTATGGTATTTTATAGCAAAAAGATGGGGCTGAGTTGCAAGCTAAATAGCTGTTTAAGAATCTTAAGAACCTTTTCTGAATCTTAAATGTATTTTCAGTGTCATACTAGGGAAAACTGTGAAAAGAAGTAAGAGACGATAAAAATTGAAACTTGTAATAATATTTTTTAAATATGTCAAGCTGGAGGAATAGGAGAGTTTGGACAATTTGGGAGTATTTTGGGGTGGCATCAACACCACTGTGAAGAAATAGACATGTCCTGACTCCATTCCCTCATTATGACTAAATAATAGTGGCAAATGAAGTGTTAAAAATTTAAGGAGAAAGAGGTAAGAGTGAAAAAAAAAGTATAAGGGTCTGAATTAAGGATTCAGAAGCAACACAAATGAAATAATTTAAGTTTACTTTAGGAATTATGATTTAACTGCTTTGTTAAGCCTCTGAGCACGGCCAGGATAAATAAAAAGCTTTAAATTTAGATTTAATTGGGAACTCATTAAACTGTTATATAGCAGATTCTGTCACTTGTGAAATGTTTAATTTAACAACACATTTCTCAATCCAGTGTGAGCAGAAGGGACTGGCTTGGCTGGCACACAGAGGGCAGACCTGCATCAAGCACTGATGACCATAAACACTATGCCAATGCAATCAGATGGCAACTGGTGGGAAAAAATCAGGCCGACTCTACTATGCTCAAGATGTTTTCTTTTTGTGTGGGCTTTAATAGGCATGTTGCACCTATAGACAGAACTGGCATATTCCTGTCTGTTTGCCTTGGATACCAACATATTTCTGTAAATCAGAGAAACTCATTGTGCTAAACTGGTTCAAAGGTGATATACTTCAAAAAAGCTCTGCAGCTTCCAATATCAAAAATTTATGGGTAGAAGTAACATCTCTTATTTTTCTACAAGAGCTTTTATGTCTCCTGCCAGAAAGGTGAAAGGACCTGCAGAGATGAACAGCTTAAATTGCCTTTATGCAATGTGGACAGTAACCCACAAATAACCCACAGGTGACAACAGTGACAATGGAGCAGGGTCAGGGGACAGGCACTCTGTCAGCATACTCTCTAATCCCAGCCCCTGAAACATGATCTAGAGGCAGACAAAAATTTTCACTCTCTTTAAGGAATTATCATCATTTTAGCTGCAACTCTGGACCCCAGGCATAAGCCTGCCCCAAATTCCCAATCAAATGAGAATTTGAGTACAAAGAAAATGAGGATTTGGGGTACAAAAATGCACAGTCCAGGAGGAGCAGCCCTTACCCCAGAGAGTTTACCACCTATCTTGTATTTGCATTGGAGGATAACACACAGGAAAAAAACAAAAAAAACCAAAAACAAACAAACAAACAAACAAAAAAAAAAAACAAACAAAAAAAACCCACAAAAACCCCCCCAAAAAAAAACTAAACCAAAACCAAAAAATCCAACAGTGAAGGAAAGTCTGAGACATAAATATCTAGTTCTAAGGAGCTTCTAAATTGAAATTTTTGCTGTTTAATAAAACAAATTTTCTTAAAGGGGAAATGTAGATTAGCAGTCAGGCTGGAGAAGGTTCTGCTTTTCTCATTTCTCCTATCACAATCTGTTTTCTCTAGCTTTTCCTCCAGAAGACAGACTTCATAATTTGCCCATATCCATGGTCGACACCTTCTGTTTTCCTCCAGTTGCCTCCCCACCATCTATTATAGGGACTGTTTTCCTTTATAATCAAAATGTTTCTTGCTTACAATGAGCAACATCCAACAGCCCAACCCAAAAGAAGTCAACCAGAAAACACAGGAAGATGCATTGAAACGATCTATTTGGATCAGATAGTAGTGATAAAAAGACAACAGTTCAGCTCGTTGCCACAGGCAAGTATCCCATTTTCCTGGCTGGCTGAGTAATTTGGTTTCACTTGCATACGTGGTGGGTCTCCATAACTTATGGTTCTGGTGGCCAGCGTGATGACTCGACAGGAAGAGCAGACAAATGAGCAGGCAGTGAATGCAACACCCTGGTGCTGTACCTGCAGCTCTTCAGCTGGACAGGAACTGCAGCTGAGCACTGCAGGGTCTGCGTTTGGGCAGCTGGTCCATGTGCTGAGTGTCCTGGTGCTGACACAGCTGACACAACTGACACTGGGGAGTCTGCTTGGGTGAGTCACCAGGGAGAAGACTGAGTGCTGGGAAACCAAGAAAGAGTCTGGAACTGGCAGCAAATAGCTGGAAATTGGTACAGGAATTATCTATTCAAGATAGGGAAGACTTAGATCAAGATTAGAAGCCTTTTATCTTATGTCTCTGCTTGTCCGTTCTCCCAGTAGATTTTTCCATCTAGGGATCACATTGTGAAGCAATGGGATAGCACTTGTCAATACAGAAAGGGTATGAGCAAAACTAAGTACTGTTTATGCAAGTTTTATGTTGTAAAGAAGAAATAGCAGAAATTGGGAGTTAAATTATTTATTAATTGTAGCTTTTAGTTTATCAATTACAATAAATAGAAAACAGTGAACTAATCTTATGAGAACTGAAACATGGTTGGGTTTTGGTTTTCATTTAGCATATTTACTTTAAGATTACATCTTGCTGTTTTCTCAAGTTCTTCATGTTGCTATTCCTCCATGATAGGACCTTAATCTTTCTAGGCAACTGAAACAAATGTTTAAATACCTGACATAGACTGCTGTTCTTGTCACTGACTGTTATTTCTGTCATCCAGATTACACCTAACCCAACAGCATTCTTGAAGTTTTCCTACATAGATTTGCTCTATATTTTATTTTTTCAGTTGTCAAAATAAAAATAAGTTATCAAGCTAGAAATTTAGGAATCATCAAGGTTGTCACATTGAATGCTAAGGTTACTCTTTTGCATGTTTCCCGGGTGAGTTTCAGACTGACAGGGATGAGAAGTCACTTTGTTGAAATCGTGAGACCTCCTCTCACCTCCTTAACACAACGAAGGTACATCAAGGTAGAAAAAGCAACTTCAGAAGGGTTAGAAAGACAAAAAAAAAAAAAAAAAACCCAACACAAAAAGAGAAGTAACTCATCAACTGGCAGCAGGGTGAAGAACTTCTTCAGGTCAAATTGAATCTCTTCTTTTTGATGGGTAAAGTCATGAAAAACTGTCAGTCATACTCTTATACTAGCTGGGATAATATTACAATGCTATTTCTTCACAGAAAGCAGCAAGAAAAGCGTGACAGTCCATATCAAATATTCCTTTTTATGAAATATTATAAAAATAATGATCAGCTTACATAAATGCAATTTTTTTTCTAAGTGCAACATTTCTAAAAGTGAAGTGTAGCATTGTTAGAATAATTTATTTCAAGAAAAAAACAATTTCCTCAGAAACTGGTGGGACTCAGTTTAATGATTGCTCCATCAAAGGGCAGTTAGACATGAACCAGACTTAGGCTTGAACAATTGTGTCTTCTAATGAGATTTCACAGCCGTGGATGCTTTGGTAGATACTACCTAGAGATACTGAATACAGACTCATTTGGCTTGACTTCCAGGTAGGTCTAGGTTCCCATGGTTCAGCTCTCTGAAGACCATGAGGGAATATTACTCTCAATTATTTACCCGGGCTTTAATATATGCCTTTAGGACCTACATACTGTGAGCAATATTCAGTGTAGGTATTCAAGAAGAGGAGCCTCGGTATTTTTTTAATGGTGGGCCAAAGTTGTGAGTGTTTCTGTATGTTCTTAAATCATATTGGTACATATTGATGACGGGGTTCCATTTGGCTGTGTTCTACTGCTCTGAGTAGCCATTTGTACAAAATAACAGACATCCTGTATCAAGAATTTTGGTCAAACCTTTTGGACCCATGTTATACTCTTCTGAGTTATGTTAGGACATGGAGCTTGTAGTATTTTCTTTCTTTCAGCCAGGTTACTTGCTTCAACATCCAAAAGGAGGATAAAATACTTCTGTCAAAGTTTTATTTAGTACTTTAACAACACAGATCCAAATGCATGGATTTTGATCTTTATTAGTGATCTTGTTTACCTCTACAGTTTTCCCTGAGGTTTAACTTAAGAATACTTAAGAATTCCACAGTCAGATAAAGCTCCATTGTGCGACATTTGGCTGCTTATGCTACAGTTCAAAATGTTAATCAGCCTGTGCTTAATATACATTAATTCAGACTGTAAGGGACACCAGACATATCTTTCCCTGCATAATAAATGCTAGAATTTGCTGAGGAGTTAAGACTTCTGTGCAGCAGATATTGCCATTTCTTACACCAGTGACTTGATAATGTCAATACATATGCATAGGCAATATCTAGAAACGATAATTAACTTCAAGAACTTCAAGAGAGGCCCTTCTTCCCTGCTTCTCTTTGACTTATAGCTATTTCACAGTAAGTCATGTTGTATAGTAAATTAACAATAAGGTTTTGGCTATTTTGTCTATACTAAGATATGTATTAAAATCTCATGGTAGCATTATTTAACATTTCTTTTGGAATTACAGTAAAATAAGGGGATCTTTATTCCTTCAGTTCAACATTGGCAATAAAAAAAATGGGGTTATATACCAAATCAGAGAGGAAGAGGCAACAAATATCATAATCCCAATGGAAAATGCAATGAAACATGAGCTGTGCACTTTTCCCAACCCTTCTCTGCTTCCTGAGAAAGGATTTTGAAATCTCAAAGGGCAAGAAAAATTGTGGGATCAATTATGCATCACCCAACAGAATTCACAGAGGAAATGCACTGCATACAGATTTCAATCATAGAATGGCTTGGCAGAAACCTTAAAGATCATCCTGTTCCAATCCTCCCTCACCATGGGCAGAGGCATTTTCCAGTTGACCAGGCTGCTCAAAGTCTCATCCAAAGGGAACTGAAATGAAAAACTTGACTTAGCTTGAATCCTACTAAAACTTTTCTATGTCTTTTCTATATTTTTTTTTTACCTTCTTAGCATTATTTTACAGCTTGTTCATTATCATTAGCCATTACCCAGACAGCTACTGGGTTAAGACCCCCAAAGTACTACATGTAACAACATTTGCTGCATATACCAAAGAATTACTTACATTTAAAGGAAAATATTATTAGAGTGATAATTTTTGCTGTCTCAAAGTGTGTTTTACAGATCTGCCTCTTTGACTGAAATATTCAGCCATGAACTACAGTCTTTTTTCACTACAGTGATATTTAGTGAATCAACATAAAATAACCAGACAACATCTTGTAATGATTTAAAGAGCTTTTTGCAATAGCTGTTCTATAAAATTTTAATGAGTACACACGAAGTGATAGATGTTAATGTATTCCATAAAAGGCAGACAAATCTGCAGGTAATTTTTGCAGAACTTCTATGGAGTTTATTAAAAACAATATTTTACTGATGCTTATGAAACTAAACAGCTCCAACATCCTGCCAATATTTTATTGGCTAATAGTTTTCAAAAATTAATTTTTGAAAGGAACAGAGAGAGGGAGAGAGAACAATTTAAACTCCATACATAGTCTTTCTGCTTTTACCACTTACAAAAGAATAAAAAGCATAGCTGGAAGAGTTGAGTACTGTTCATGTACACCGTTGCTGGTCACCGTCATTAAGCCCTAAGAGGTGCTGGGAACGTCACAGAGTCCCCTGAGAAATTCCATGGATTTCCTGCACCAGCTTAGCCCCACCACCAAATCCACATGTAAGTTGCTTCAACAGCTACAAGCTCGTCAACTCACTTGCATTTTTGTCCATGCCTTCCAGCAAACCAAGGAGTCACAGTTTTGTGACTGCAGTGTCACAAAAGCATCCAAACTTTCTTACTCTTCAGATTCACGGTCATGAGATAATCATAATAATAATATAAATAAACAAACAAAACATACAAAACAGGCACACCAAAAAACCCCTAAAAAACCAAACTCCCCCAACAAATAAAATAAAAGAAATAAAAAATCAAACACAAAACCCAACCCAAATGAAGAAGAAACACCAACATAACCAAAAAAATCCCCAAACCCACAAAACAAAGTCAGCCAAAACTCCAGAACTCTAAATAACAGGGCAGGCTGTTATTTAACAAAACAGAGAAGGCTGAGAAGCAGTTGAACCTAATTAAAATTATTTCTGCAATCCATAGTAATTATGTCACCCATGAATATTCTTCTTTTTTGTGATCTTGGAACACAAATCCAAACAGTTCTTTAAGTTCTATTTTAACAACTGAAATGCTCCATGACAACCAGGTTTGCAACTCAGAAAATGCAGAAAGGATTTCTTCCATGCCTAAGCATATTCAATCTCTTAATACTTCTTTTCTTTAGGTACCTCTAATTCCCAAATTCTACTTTTGATATCTGCACAGTTTTAAAGTTTTTTACTAAGAGCCTCGTGAGGTAAGTGGTTTGCATTTCATGTCACAAGGTGAGACATCCTCCAGTTGCTGTGCAACTTCTTTAGCATTCCAACTGCCTCCTTCCTTCCTTCTGTGGACAGAATAGATTCCACCTTGGATGAAATGGATTTTAACTCCCACCATGACTGAAATGAATTTTAATTGGAGATGTATCCATGCTTGGCCTTGCAAGCCAGTTTTGTGTATTTACGCCTAGCAATACCTTAATAAATGAGACCCAGCAAAGAAGATGTGATTTACATTTACCAATGGCAACAGACTTATTTAGGAAAAGAATCAGATTTTCACTTACATGTCCATCAGTTTCTTTAAACAACAAATCTATATAAAAGTGGATGTAGAAGTTTGTAGGAGTGGGGCTGTTCCTGCTGTGACATGTTTAGATTCTCTGGTACCTGCAGAAACGAAGGTGGCTAAAGAAATCATGTTGCTTAGCTTGTCGAGGATTTTATTCCCCTAGAACAGAGTGCAACATGCACTAACTAGGACAAATGACTTAATCTTCTCATCACTGCATGTTGTAAAATTACTTTTGGCTGAATTAATATAAAACGGGCTGTTCAAACCCAGCCAGTAAGCTTCTTTTAAAGTGAAAAGGTTAAATTTACAGGCTTCATCAATACATGATCAGGTCAATACTGAATACTATGTAATATGCTACAATCAAATCTATACATATATATTAAAAAAAAAAAAAGAAAAGAAACTGAATTATTAAATATTTGTCCTTAAACACTTTTTTATTTTTTGGTCAATATTGAATTGCACATCTTTAAAATAATACTTTCTTTTGTTGTCAGATGTACAAAAATTGGAATGCAACTTGCTCTCTGTGAAAAAAAACATTAGTTTCTTAATTAATATAATACACTCTCTTGTCAAGGGAGAGAAGGCATTCATTCTAAATGCTTTCAAAAGAATGAAATGAAATAATTTTATCCCTAAAACATATTGCAGTAGAGAGAACACATTGTTATGATCTGCATAAAGTGTTATTGACTAGAACAGGAAATAGGAAAACTTATGGCAGAGTTATACTTTGAATTAGAAAACAAAAAAAAAAAAAAAAGGAGTTAGATTATTCAGGGCAAAGAACTCAGATGTCATTTCTCTGATCATCATGCTGTGTTTTGATATGGATCCAAAAAATTGCCTTATTTCATCTTTGATATTTCAGTCTGTTGTGTTTAGCAGGAAACCACTGCAGCCACTAAGGCAAGGTAGGTTATCTTCAGCTGTGTGTCAAATTGCAGTCAGATAAGCTCAGAGTGTTCTAGTGACCAACAATCACAAACTCGTCAACCTTCTCTATCGAACCTCCCTTTTCCATATGACCCACGTGCCAGAACTGAGTTTGAGTTCAGTATGATCATTTTGTTATTTCAGTTCTATGCAGGACATTTCATTTTGACCATATCCTCTGGATTTTGGCACCAGCTCTGCCTAGTCCCTCACTAGTACTTTCCTGAAACAGAATAATTTGATTTTTACACTTAAGTTTTTCCTGATCTCGTACTTCAAGATGTATTTTTGCCTTTTAAGTATACAAAATCATGTCAGATCTTTCTCTTATATCAATTCCAGCTTTAAGAAGATAACCTCATATGTAAAAAACTATATCATCAGCACATACACCAAAAACACGAAGGAGTCCTATTCTGTGTGAGAAGTCTACCATCTCATTGTATGCATGCTGTATCGATACTTTCATATACAGCTATAAATGGACTGCACCCAGTCTCATTCGCAGAATCACAGAATCACAGAATTGTTAGGGTTGGAAGAGACCTCTGGAGATGCAAGGCAGGGTCACCTAAAGCAGGTTACACCAGAATGCATCCAAGTGGGTTTGGAATGTCTCCAAAGAGGGAAATTCCATTACCTCCCTAGGCAGACAGTTCCAGTGCTCTGCCACCCTCAGTGTGAAGTTCTTCCTCATGTGTAGGTGGAAATTCTTGTATTTTAGTTTATGGCCATTGTTACCTGCCCTGCTGCCGGGCACCACTGAAAGCAGCCTGGCACAATCCTCTTGCACCTGTCTCTGAGATATTTATGTTCATTAACGAGATCCCCTCATTCTTCTCAGACTAAACAGGCTCAGCTCCCACAGTCCCTCCTCATCAGACATGCTCCAGTCCACTCACCGAATTTGACATGGTTCTTCACTGATCCATTTCCGGAATCACCTCATCTTTCATGTTCTGAGGAGCCCAGAAGTGGACACTACGCTCCAGATGTGCCTACTAGAGCCAAGTAGGATGGCTTCCCTCAACCTGCTGGCTGCACTCTTCCTTATGCAGGCCAGGATACCCAGAATTCTTTAGTTTAAATAGATAGGAAACAAGTGAAATATTTAAAATTTTGATCGCATGAAAAATCTTTTCTCCTGACTCAAGGTCTTCACAGTCAATAAACAACTTTTTGCTAACTTTGAGGTATTATTGAGTAGATTCTTTTAATTTAATTTTTAGGCTTTTTCCTTTCTTAGAAAGCACTGAGATACGATGCTTGTTGTCTGAACTGTGTTGGAATATCTAAAAGGAGGGGAGGATTTTCATGCTACCAAAATAGCTCCTTACAGTACTGTTTCTTCTCTGATTATCGATCTGCTTTAAATTAACATTATCAGAAGTGGACAGAATGTGGGAATTCTAAAGTTTAATTCTCCTCACTGTGGCCAAGTAGTTCTGGTGCTGTGGTAGCTTCAGTTATAAATTCTGCAATATTCTGGTCCTGGTGTCACATCTAAAAATGTTTCAGATTAACTAGCTTGTAATATCAGGGAAGTGATATTACGAAATTTGATACCATTAAATTGGGCATCCTTAATTAATCCTCAGCTACCCTCAGATCTGATCAGATTTAAATCACTTAATTTTAATTTTGTCTGACTATTGAAATACATACATATCACATGCACATGTATACAGATCATAAATGCTCCCAAAGAACCTTTGAATATTCTTCTTTTTAAAACTCATGAATAAATACTAAGTAATAATCATCTCCAGTCACTGTGCTGGGATGAATCCAAATCAGATCATATTTCTTTAATTATCCAGTCTTGCAACTGCACCTTTCTCTTAATAAAAAACAAAAGAGAGTTTTCCTTTGCTGATAAAGCCAGTTGTATTCATTAGACAATGAATAATTAATGAATTGGACAAAATGAAAAATTGCCTTGTTTTGAAAAGGTGGATAAAACAAACCTACACACCTCTAGAAACTTTGTATATACAGACTGCATGTTTAAACTGGCTGCAGTCAGATCAACACTTAGAGACTTTTTTTTTTGACAGATTTATTTTTGGGTCTATTTTTCCCTTCTAAGTGTACATTCCCAGAAAAACGTGGTGTTCTTCGACTATGAATGTGTATTACACAAGAACTAGATGGAACTCTTTGACACTGAAAGTGAAATGCTCATTAATGCAAAACAAGGCTTTATCATTTTATTTGCCCTGTCTGAAACACCAAAACACTTCACGAATGGACAGCCTGGCACTTCTTGTAGGGTAAAGTCATTTAATTCCACTGAGCTCCTGATATATTGGTAATGTCAGGCTGTCATGTCATAGAACCTTTTCTCATGTGGAATGGCTTCCAGCAAGCATTTCTATTGCTCCTGGTCACAGCCTGCACAGCACTCTGCCATGAATAGCTTCATGCATCCTGCACATTTATTTCCTGAATTATAGGCCATACACTGGCCAGATTCACATTTCATTTTGATAACTTTTGTTTTGACCAAGGTTGAATTGCCATGACTGTAAACATTGTTTTATAGCCTTTATAAATATGGTGAAGATGTATGATTCGGTATTATTATCTTTTTTGACATAGGTTTTAATTCAAGTCATTTACCGTATAGTACTTATGTCCATCAGGTCTTCCACAACAATTTCAATATACAAAACATTGTAACACATTGGTTTATTTTTCATCTTACTGCCTTGGATGCCTCATTTGAAAATCAGCACCTGAAATATTGGGAATATGCAGAAAGATGTACTGGAAGAGTGCTCATTAGAGCACATCTGCTTTGCTTCTGAGGAGGGCAGTGGTCTCAGGCAGGTTGTTTCATGTTTGTTTACAGAAGAATGTTCTTTTTCTGGGCACTTCAAGGATATGAAATACACAAGTCAGCACACTGAGGTCAGCGATATTCTCTCAGCCCTGGAAGCAGGAAAAAAAAGGGCTTTCTTGGTGTGGGAGGAAGAAGAAACAAACAGAAAATTGGTCTCCTAGTTTGTGTCTTTCTGCAAGAGAGAGTAATTGTGTTATGAAACAGGTTAGTTGTGAAAGGCTTTAGTAACACCCCTGCCTTACTCATTATAACGTGTTTCACCCTCTCTATAGCAATATTCAGTGAGCATTCCTGCATGAAACATCATTGCTTGAGCACAGTATGAGAGGAGCACAATGTAAAAATTCATAAATACTGCACTTTGCAAGACTTTGCAAAGACTTTTCATAGGATCATAAAATTGTATATGTTGGAAAAGACCCTTAAGATCATCAAGTCTAACCTATTGCTGCCATGTCCACCACTAAACCATGTCCCTAAGTGCCACAACTACATGCCTGTTTAATACACCCAGGGATGGTGAATCAACCACTTCCCTGGGTAGCCTGTTCCAATGCTTGACCACCCTTTTCCATGAGGAAATTTTTCCCAATATGCAACTAACGCCTCCCTCTGTGCAACTTGAGGCCATTCCCTTTTGTCCTACTGCTTGTTGCTTAAAGAAGAGACAGATCCCCACCTCCTATAACCTCCTTTCAGGTAGTGGTGAGGTTCCCCCTGAGCCTCCTTTTCTCAGGTTAAACACCTCCAGCTGTCCCAGCTGGTCCTCATTGGACTCCAAATCCTTCCCCATTCTGTTGCCTTTCCCTGGACACATCCCAGCCCCTCAACATCTTTCCTGTAGTGAGGGGCCCAGAACAGAGCACAGGTATCAAGGTGTGGCCTGACCAGTGTCAAGTACACACAATCACTCCTCTGGTCCGGCTGGCCACACTATTCCTGACAGAGGCCAGACTGCTTTTCCTTAATGCTTACAAAACAAAAACACACATGCAAGCAAGCAAGCAAGCAAGCAAGCAACTTCTGACAATACAAGGTACTGACAATAAATGTAAATTCTGAAACGCACTGACTTATTGTATTGATACAGCCATGAGATTGGATGCAGACTTCTTGGATGGGAAAAAAAAAAAGTACAAGAAAGAAAAAACTCAATTAAGGCAACTTGAAATCCAATCCACCTATTTTTAGTAGCCTAACTTAGCCAGGAACTCGTATTTTCAGAGGAACCTACTTGTCTATATTGACACTAAAGCAAATTTTGGATTTTTACCTGAAATAAAACATACATGTTCATGAAATTGATAGGATAATGTCACTGTCTTCCATATTTTCATGATTCATGAAGAACTACTCCACTTCTAGACTCTACTGCTGCTGGCTGATGTCTCAGTATTTTTATGTGCAAGGACTGATTCTGTTGCTGTTGAAACTGTCTACATAAAGTACTGTAGAAGGAGAGTGTGGGCTTTGCATAAAGCTCTGAAATGATTGCTAAGAGGATTCTGAGGGCAAAGTCATTGCAAATAAATTCTTCCTGGTTCAAGTAAATGCTAGGAAAAATCTAGTCACCATAAGAAAATGAGGCCAAGCTTAAAGGAAATGGGAAAATCAATTCTTGAAAATAAATTGTATTACCTTCTTCTTCTGGTACTGCACATATGCATAGTGCAGATTTAGAAAGAATAATCAGAACAAAAGGGATGCAATATATGACTGTTTATTCCTGTAAAAGGTGAAACACAAAGCATTTACAGTAGCTTGTCTATTCCAAGCCATATTGTTATGAACTGAAAAGCTCTGCTCCACTCATTGGCTTAATGTCAAATTAACCTCAACGAGAGTTTTGCCGGTGGCACTTACATCATAGCTATTATGTCTATTTTCACTCTGTCTGCAGGGAGAAATTCATACTCTAATGCTTTCAGTGTTGCTACATTCTTCATAGCCCAGGAAATTCCAGAGTATTCCTCATGCCTCATCTTATGTTCAATATTTCAGAATTAAAATTGGGGGGGGGG
>VXAC01007842.1:510251-526373 GCA_013399225.1 Rhipidura dahli
TGTTTGTTTGGGGTTTTTTAATTGTAGTTTTTACAGGTGCCATCTCGTCATGGTAGTAAATAGCCATATCTCATATTCTTCTAGATGGAATAGTTGGGCTCAGGAACAGTGCTGAGCACCACTATCCTTGCCACAGATGGTCACACCATGGTCCTTCAATCTGACTTCATTTCTTACTTAAAGGATCTATGTTGTGCAAATGTTAGAATTTGCTTGAAGACTAGCTTCTACTTTTCTAGTCTCTGGAAAGACTTCCAGGGTTATTGCTAAAAAGTACTCCAGATCTCAAGTGAAAGCACTGTCTGGCAGTGCTCTACAAGATGAACCGTGTTCCTGGTGAGAAAGTTTGGATCTGAGTTTAGTGTTGACATCCAGGCCAATATGTCAGGCTAGCTGGAGCTCAGCAGCTTTCTAAAACTGGCAAACATGCACCAAAAGCCAGGAGGCAAAGCAACATGACTATCTCTATGCTTTAATTGATACCCTAAAGCAAGCTCTTCTCAGTCCCACTGATCATTCCTTCTGTATCATATAAAAAACCCATAAACAAAACCAGGATTCATGAGATATATTTTGGACAAGGAATCATATTTTTCCCACACATAGTGAAACATGGCACTAGGCTACAGAGCTGTCATCGAAGTTTGTATGTGGGCAGAAATGAGGAAGTTAAAGTTGGTCCAACTTCTCTGTTCATGTGTTAATTTAGTGTGACACTGGAGAGGAATAACCTCTGAAACCATACTTGGCAGGTCTAGGATCCCAGACATTGCCATATTATGGGACATTTTGACCTTCATCTGATACACCAAAGGTAAAACTACTGTGAAAGAAAACACATTACTCCATACATTACCCATAGCTCCATAGCACTTGACAGAAAAACAGGCAGGTTCCCATCATAAGGATCTTGCTACTAAAGTAGCTACAACAAACAACAGATATCAATAAGGAAAAGACAGAGGGACTTAACAGTTAGTTGAGCTTGAAATACTGAAATAATGAATGCAATATTCTGGGTATTTGCTGACAATCCATTTCTCATCTGGAATGAAAATTATAAATTTGGATGTCTTTTTTTCAAATGTGTAATAGTTATGAAGATATGGACAGAGGAAGAAACTGACATGAGCAAGAGATGCTTCGGATTTAGAAGATGCTACATTTTCCACAGTAAATTGTCCAGGGCAAATCTAAACCTTTGCAAAAGAATTTAGCATTCATTGCCAAGTATTCATTCTAATAGTGGAGCCAATTATTTTTGGCCTTACTCACAACTCTTTTCATGCTTACCCTCTCTAGACATTTTTGTTATTGGTTTTTATTAGCAGAAGTGGTCAGAGATAGTCAATTAAAAAAAAAATAAGTCTAATACAACCATGAAAATTAAAGGGATTCACTTCCTTATTCATAGATACATGTATGCAGCTTTTTTCAACAGGAATAGCAAGGCAGTTGGGGGAAAGAAAAACATTTTATTTTTCATACAATAAATTTTAACAAGAAATTACAACATAAGGAGTAGTCAAAAACAAAAGATGGGAGTAGTTTTGTTATGAAAATAATGGAACCAAAATGTCCAGTGGGGAGTTTTACCTTCTCTGCTGAAGAATAATTGTACAATTCCAGTGATATTTATGCTGCTACAGCAATTTAGTAGCTGTAGAAACATTTTTTCTTCTCCATATTTTGGTTATTAGATTCTGATTCCTTGATTTTATGTTATCAGAATTATGCAGTGACATCTTCTCTTTCCACAAACTCTAGAAATTCCCCATCAGTTGAAATGCAAGACTAGAGAACATTGCATAATGGGGCTGATTTCATTTCACAGTTCATGCTAATATTTTGTCTACTCTACAAAAAAAAAATTCATATTGTCTAGGAAACTATAGACATGTTTAATGATGATTGCTACAGCTGGAATAGAAATTTTAAAAGTTGTAGACTGTAAGAATCCAAGGAAAACTTTACTTCAAGATTCACTCAAAAGATTGATGACTCAATTCAGAATGTTTCAAAACCATCTAAGTACAGTCTTTATGTTTGGAAATACCCACAACAAAAGCCATCAGCTCCTAATTTCTATCAATAACTTACCCTTCAAAGTCAGAATAATACAAATGTGGAGGCACTGCAAATTCTGTGCTAGACAAGACTACACATTCCTCTAGGAAAACGAGGAGCAAATGTTTCAGGGAACAACTTCATTCAAAGTAGTGCAGCAAATGAAGGCTCTGCGGACAGTTTAAATCAACCCCTTATTGGGGAGTGACTAAAAGCTTGATTCAGAGACCATTAAAGTAAATGTCAGTCTTCCCATTGACTTCAAGGGGTTTTAACTTACTACTGAAAATCAAAAACTGCAGACATCTGCTGGTGTCTGTTCACAGGCCAAGATAAAATTAATTATTGTTGCTGGATTGGGTTTTGATGTTGTTTGTGGTACAGGCAGAAATATGAGATAAAGCCCACCCTGTGCCAGTTCAGAGGAGAAAAGAGTGGTGAGAAACACTGGCTACACAATTCAAGAAGGAAAGTTCTTTCTTCCCCTTACACCACAATGTTACTCATGCTACACTAGAATGTGAGAACTGTGATTTAATTCAAATACCATGATGTGCTATCATGACTAAGAATTCATTTGGCATAAGCTATCTGGGTTCCCTAGGCAAATGGCATACATCAGAGAAGGAGTTACCAATTTACCATTGCGTTCTAAAGAGACACATGAATTCTTATATTCCTAAATCAGCATGCAATTCATATTAGATAGTTATGTCCTGAAACCTCTGAGTCTAACCAGCTTCGGGTGATGTTTCTAAAATTCCCCTCCTACAGGTAATTCTTTGGGACACAGATTCAGTTGCTACAAGCATCCCTGATTCTGGAAGACCTTTTGCTGCAGACTACCATCTTAATTTCAGCAAATCCACTATTTTTCACACTAGTAGCTGTTCTAGTTACAGCAAACTACATGTATGAGAACAACTGAGAAATTAAGATTTGGAATTGGTAGGATCCTGCCAAGGAGATAGATTTATCTGCAGAAAACTACTGAATAAATCCTTAGAGGAAGCTGTGGGGAAGGGGAATTATTCATTTTTGGGATGAAAAGTTGAAATGTAGAGGTGCAAAGAGTAAAGCAGCAACAGGGCAGAATGGGAGATAAAACCAACCAATTAGCATTTCATCACCCATATATTATCTAGACAATAAAATTTATTTCATAATTGTAGTGGCTATAAAATAAAATCAAAAGTAATACTCAAGCTATCTTTATATGAATCTAGCTACCAGGCAATTAGATTGGAGGAATATTTAATAGTTCCTAAAATATTTGCAGCAGTTATGATTTCAATTCCTATAAGGGTGTGGGTTTGCAACAGTGGGAAATCAAGCAGTTAGTGAATACAGAGCAACATGAGAAGCATTTCCAATAATAAACACAATTAGCAATGTAGATGAGAAATCTATCTGATTTATGGGCTGCATATGCAATTATAACACATTAATAAAGTGCTACCCACAGAGCAATCCAATACATTTGTTTACCCATGCTCCCAGATTCAGAAAGTAATGTTGTCACCCAACCAATTGTGGGCATTACATATTCAAGATTAATTACCATCTGCATGGGACAGATGTTAAATCTTCAATTTCACAGCAAGGAATCTATAGCTTATTTCCCATGGACTCCTTCTTTCTCTGATCAATAAATGTATCAGCCTAGCTGTTCATCTTACCACAGAGGTCAGAGGAATGACAGAGGTACATCTGGTTTTGTGTCAAATAAGGGCTAAGAAAAATGAATCCTATCAAAGCAGATAAACAGCTCGACTGCAATTGTCCTTCAGTCTCTTACTCAGCTGCTCATGATTAAGTTTTGGAAATTTGCTAGCAAAAAAAACCTCAAAATAAAAACCAAAACCCAAGACCAAACCACAAAAAAAACCTTTTGCATATTTTCAAACTAGAATTCATGTTCAATTTTCATGTGTGCTAGGCTTGATTCCCCACCACATCTTCAACTAATTCAACTATGCCAGTATAAGAGCAGATTTAGGCTAGGAATATTCTCTCAAAATCAATTTTTATTACTATTGTTACTATTATAATTTCATTTTGTTGCATAAAGTAAGAAAATCAACAATTGAATTATTTGTCATTTGAGTGACCAGAAAGTGCTGTCTTTGAAAAAGACATAAGAAATAAATTTTAAATGCATAATGACTTCACAAAATAATGGAGAAGAATATTCTCAGATTAGGACTTGGCCAAGAGTGATAAAACAGCAATCTTTCTATGACTAACCTATAGATCTCTACTCTTTAGCTGCTTCCCTACTTAGCTTAAAGCTCTCAGCAAGCTCAGTTCGTGCCACCTCAGTCACCCGTGACTGTTCTGAAGTGCCTGCTCTGTGAAGATGGGAGCCATAACACAGTCCTGGTTAGATAGACAGCTGTTTCTGTTCTGCCTAAGTTCCCTGGAAGTGTCTAAAGACACAGAAAGGGTCAAGGCTACAATTTTCTTCATCTGATGAAGTGACAGCCTTTGCTAAGCTCTCTAAGGTCTTCTTCGATTGTTACTAACCTGAGGAAGTGACCCTTTCTACCCCCAACCCAGAGGAGTGTCTTAATTTCACCATGGAGTGCCCTGAACACAAAATACCTCCCTCTCTGCTGCTGAAGATCAGTCCCTGTGCAGTCCAGTGTGCAACAGTAGGAGCAAGAGAAAGACCTGATAACAGCTGGGAAGGAAGGGCTTCTGGTCCCTGCCCTGAGGGGAGATTTTAATAAACCCAGGAAAACTCTAATAAAAGGTACACTTTGTTTGAAAGGTACACTTGCATCTCCCTCAACATGTGTGTGGGGTTGCTTTGACCAGGATAGTTGATGACCAGATGCTCCTTTTACAGCCTGAACTCAGTCCCTGTGGGTGTGTATAATGGTCTCAGTTCCTGGGAAACTGATTTGGCTTCTGGACAATTATGTAAAGACAACATGCATTGGCACACACCACACTATTAAACCTGCTCTTGGTAAGCATTAGTTATGTTTTCTCCCAAGAGAGCGGAGATGCCAGATATTTCTGCACAATTTCCTGAACTACCAGAAGCCAATTAAACTGGATCTTCTTGTGAAGAGGGAGAGAGTAAATTAAGAGGTCTAGATCTCCTGCTGAGGCAGCTGAATAAGGCATTCAAATGTTTGTATTACATTAGGCTGAGCATGTTTTCCTGCCTGAGAGTCTGTGTGTAACATTTCTGTGAGGCCTATGTTGGACATAAAACATGATCTCTGGACTTTTAAGTTCTACCCAAGTATCTGGATGCAATATGTGCCTTAAAACATCTCCCTATAGAAAAGCTGTGGACAATTGCTAAAGTCATAAAATTGTGGAGTGGTTTGGGTTGAAAGGGACCTTTAAAGGCCATCCAGTCCAACCCCACTGCAATGCTTAGTGACACTTCAACAAGACCAGGTTGTTTAGAGCCTCATCCAACCTGACCTTGAATGTTTCCAGAGACTGGGCATCTACCACTTCTCTGGGCAACATGTTACAGTGTCTCACCACCTGCATTGTAAAAAATTTCTTCCTTATATCTTGTCTGAATCTACTCTCCCTTCATTTAAAACCATTACCCCTTGTCCTAAAACAACAGCCCCTGCTAAAAAGCCTGTTCTTATCAGTTTTTTAAGCCCCCTTTAAATACTGTAAACAAAATGGTGTCTCCCCAAATCCTCTTCTCCAGGCTGAGCAATCCCAACTCTCTCAGCCTTTCCTCTTAGGAAAGATGTTCCATCCCTCTGCTCATTTTTATGGCCCTCCTCTGAACCTGCTGCATCAGGTCTGTGACTTTCTTGTTCAGAGGGTTTCAGAGCTGCATGGGATGGGCTGGTGAGAGCTCCAGGTGGAGTCTCATCAGAGCAGAGGGGAAGAATCCCCTTCCTCGAGGCTCTGCCCACGCTGCTGGTGATGCAGCCCAGGATATAATTGGTTTTCTGGGGTGTAAGTGCACAGTGCTGGGTCATGTCCAGTATTTCATCCACCAAGTCCTTCTCATCAGGGAGATACCACCCTCAATTCCCTTTATCTCCCAGCCTGTATTAATACCAGGTGTTGTCCTGACTCAGGTGTTGAACATCATTGCCCCACTCCTCAAGCTTAAAATACTATGTATAAAGGCTGCACAATTAAGGTTGCACAACCAAATTTTAATTTGAATTTTTATTCTTCATCATCTTATCAATATAGAATGCTGACACTGTTACTAGGTCAGAACATGTAATCCTCATTTTATAAAGGATAAATGTAATCTCCATTTTATAAATGGAGAACTAAAGATGAGCACAGACTCAGTAATCTGAGAACTGATTTCTGTATATGTGTTCCAACTCCTCCAAGTCCAAGATGAATTTATTTCCACATGCTTTTTATTTTTTAAAAATGTTTCAGATATACTGCAGTAACAATTGTGAACAAAGTTTTATTCTGTACTGAAGGCAAACATGCTGCTCTCAAGATGTTACAGCTTGTGGACATTGTGTCCAGGACACAATGATTTTGAGAATCTGGTTTATGATGGACCACTTTATCTGCTTCCATTGACAGTGCTCTCTATAAAGATAAGTACACAGCTGTGCTGCTGGAGTTTTGTGCAAGAGGAACTCATTGACTTTGAACCTTTGTTCTTTCGGTTATATTTGCTTCAGTGGAATAAAGTATAAGCAAGACTCTGAATCATTTTACACAATACACAGAAAACTTGAAAATTTCATTTATACCCTTAGCCATGAACTACAGGGAAAACTGCATCATCCACAGAAACACCGTTTCCATTAAAAACAAGCTATTCTCGCTGCTATTGTTCCAGCAACATTTACAAAGGGAACCAAGGCAAAAGTTAACACTGCTATTAAAGACCTGTGGGGAGGGGCAAGAATGGCTGTTGTTGCTACAGACAGCTAAGTGGAAGAAACAAAGCAGGGAATGGAGCTAGTCTAACAGAGGGAGGCTCAGAGCAAGGCCAAGGACTGGCCAGCTGAAAGATGCTGCAGCTCCAGCACCACAGGGAGCTGGGAGCTGTGGTAAAGGCATTTCACATGCAGGGCAAAGGGGACTCACAAGTGGGCATGGAAGAAGAGGTGTTTGTTTCATGAGGTTTCTTTCAAAATCCAGAGAACATCATGATAAAGCTGTGATACAGTTTCAATGGCTCAAATCTTCAGATTTCTTTTGCAGTCATCCTTGTCTAATTGCTGGCAGGGTCCAGAAAATTGTTTTAGGAGCTTTGTATGCCAGGTAACTTGCTATCCAGTGGAACAGACAATGTTGATTTTTTTCTTTGGACTTTTAAATCTAGAATTTTTATTGTGATTATCTGCACTTCTCTAGTTAAAGGGGTCTCATTGGCAGAAAAAAAAGTAGGATTATAGTGAGAAAAGAAAGGCAGAAAGGTGTAATGTGATCGTATAGCTTAAAAATACTGACTTAGAAAAAGGAGTTTAATAAACATCAAACAGCAGAAAAAAAAAAGATGGAGCCAAAAAGGTTATCAAAAAGTAGAACAGGCTGCCCAGGAGAGTGGTGGAGTCACCATACCTGAAGGTATTTAAAAGACATCTAGATGTGGTATGGATGCTGAAAAGCTTTAGCAGAGAAATTTTCTAGCTTTCTGCAGCATTCCGTGAGAGCTCTGCTTTTCTCACAGAAGCTATGAGAAACAGTGCTACAGTTTTGTAAACAAACTCTCTTTATCTTGCAGGTGCAAGTTGTTCTGTAGTATTGTTATGGTACATTGAAAAAATATTTTGAAATGGGTGCTGTAGGGTCTAGCCAATCATCACCGAGAGGTGGATGGCTGGACACCAATAACCTCATGCCATCTTTGCAAACCAAGGTATATAAGCCAGTAATTAATTAATAAATTTTGCCTTCCTGTTCTCCTGAACCCGAACTTTGTGTCGTATTTTCTCTCTGGCCGTGGTACAACAGCGACAACGTGGCACTGAGCAACACACTTCAGTGGTGGACGTGGTGATGTGAGGCTAACATTTGGACTTGATGATCTTAAAGAACTTTTCCAACATAAACATTTCTGTGGTTCTGAGATTCTATGCACTCTGTCAGCCCTCAGCTACACCAGTTAGTCTCAGATTCTGATGTCCATTTCTGCAACTGCTGCCATGTATTGTTCATTGACCAATCATTTAATAAAATAAGGAAGGAGATTGCCTCCTGTGCACTCTGATCTAACTATGAAGGCAAATGGAGTTTTAAGGATGCCCCACTAAGCAACATCTGCTGTCTAGCACCAGAGTAAAAGGTCATGAAGTAAAGAGATTTTCTGGAGTTTTTACTGAGAAATTAAACTCATTTTCATTGTCTTGATATTCAGCTTTTTACTGGTATTTTATATAATGTCTAACTGATCTCCATTATACAATCTTCATAAGAAAATGGTAAAAAAAAGGAAACATAAAGAGGGAAAACTAATTGGTGGGTAATGACAAGTGACAGCTACAAAGTTGGTAAGCATATAGGATGGAGAAAAGCACAAACCCTGGGAAAAGGTTAGGTGACCATTTTCTCCGGAGATTCAAATGTTTTGATGTCTGTTTTGTCTCAGACAAGAGTGAAATAAACTGAGACATCCTGTGGGAACAGCCATGGCACACAATGTTGGCACAGTCAGAGCTGTGGGCCAGAGGAATGCATGGCATTCCAGTCCATGACAGATATTGGAAAAAAGGAGAGGCTAAGAGCCACTGTTATTGGTTTTCATTTAATACTTGGAGATGTTTTCTTAAATAATGAAAGTAGTACAGATTCTCTATATTATCGGAACACTTCATCCAAAAAGGAATATATTGCCTGCAAAAGCCACCCTAGACTTCACCACTGAGATACAGAATACTTTGTAGTTGCAGACAGAGATGGAACTCGTGGTTCTCCTTCTGCAAACCACAGCCCCTTTTCTTCACCTTCTAAAGCACATACTTGCGATAAAAGAGGTTTTTTTTAAACTTTCAGGGTGGTTTTCTGCATAGAAGATGACTCCTCTTATGTCTGTTGTTAACTGTTCCTGCTACTCTAGTCTCATATTCGTGGTGATATCTCTACTTTTGTGGCTCTGCTTTGCCACGAATGTGGTTAATAAATGACTCATAACATTAATCTGCTCTATAATTTAACATGGTACTGTCTTGCACTGGAATTCAGGTGCATACTTTATACCACATAATGAAACAGCAAAGTTACTGAAGCAGTAAATTTTTAATTTCAAAATGACATGTGTTTGCAAAGTGTATAAACATCAGCCAGATAGCAATGATCAAAGGCAATGAAACCCTGCAGGTACCTTGTAGGAGCCCTCACCAGTGCAATAACACCACAGCCCACAAAGGGGCACCCAGATGCTGCATTTAAATCCGCAATCCTCCAGTGCCTTCCCATGTGTATTTCCAGACATTTGAACTTCAGAAGTTTCCAGACAAAAGTTTCCTCTCACCATGACACCACTCCCAGGTCTCGGTGAAATCCCAGCCTGTACAAACTTCCACAGTCAGTAGGGTTCATTTGAATATACATTTAATTAATCTCTCTTCATTTATCACCCTGACAACTATGATACAAGAGTAATTTACAGATATTGCTTTTTTTTACAAAACTACCGACATGTTTTAGACTAATGAAACTGAGGCCAGCAACAACATTAAAAAACAGCCTCACAGGAAAACTGCCAAATGCTTTTTTGGCCAGAATGTTTATCATAAAAATAACATCACACATGCTCAATTCTTACCAGTCAAATGCTTCTTGAATTTGCTCTAGATGTGTTTGGCTGCACCCTTCCCTTTTCTGTTAAAGTCTATCCACACAGACATTGCAATTTTGCCCCTTTCCATTGCTGGAAGCTCAGATATGTCTCAGCTCTTCCAACATCTCTGCGTTCCCAGTTTGCCTGGTATATTGCACTGAAGATATGTACATCAGTCTTTTTTTCATGTAAGTCTGTAATATCTCTGACCCAGTGGAGAAACAGAGAAGGGATGGGGCCAGTTTTGAGGCAGTCATGATGTCAGTTATTCTCAGCTGATAAGAAACCTGAAATGAAAGGGGATTTATAGCAATTGTATTCCACTAGAAAGATCTGCATAATTAATATACAGCCGTGATTTCTGCCCAGTGCATTTGCCAGACCACTGCTTTAAATACTAATAGTCTCTGAGAAACAGACCCCTGCTTGTTGTATGGCTGAGAGGCAAAACCAGGAGAAATCAGACTAACTCAGCCAATTAAGGTAATTGTCTTACTGAGAAACAGCTGACTGGCATGTCGACATGAGAATCCTGGTGGGCACCCTGTGATCTAATCGAGGATATTCGACAATCTGAGCAACATTAAAAACATCTTCTTGTCTAAAAAGAACTTTTCACAATTGTGCCTTGCTAATTAAAGAGAAAAAGCGTGCAATGATTGAAAAGAGGGCATTAAGGCAATGGCAAGGCATCAACTTCTGACTACAAATTCTGCCTGTCAGTTTTAATTTTGCCATTCCCTTCAGAAGAATGCCTAATACTGTATCTGCAATGACAACACTGGATAATATGTAGAGATATTGTAGAGGTGTGCATCAATTTTCAAAGCTAGAAATGAAAATCACACATTACATCAAATGGCAATAACTTTGGCTCAAGAATAGTGGCTGGAGAAGGCTAGCCTCATGGAACTAATGAGATTTAGGAGATTTTATTTGGAATACTGTGTTTCAAACAAACAGAGCAGTTATTATCTGAGAATCTGATCAATTTTATCTCTGTGTTTCAAAAATAAAATTGCACAGTAAAGTGAGCAATCCATGATACAGACTCCAGGTAGAGAAGACATTTGTCCTCACTTATTGTCCTGTTCTTTTGCAGACTGTAATGACAAAGATGACTGCATGTGACCAGCAGTTTGCAGGAAATGTCTTTGGAACTAGGGGGCTATTTGTCACCACCTGAACTTGTATTAAGCCATTGAGCATATGCTTGCTTAAAATCTTGCTGCAGAATGAGATATGAAGTGTCATGAACTCAGCTGTAAGATAATAACATGCCAAGCACATTTGTATCTCAACGTGTCCGGTAGAATAGAAAGATTTATTATGTCCTACCCATTTTCTGCACATTGCAGGCAGAGTTGTAGTTGTCCAGGATGGTTAAGGCTTGATTTAAGACAATGGCTCCATCAGCTTGGTTTTAGCTAATAGGGCATAAGTGTTCCATACAGCATTATATCTTCCCATGTTATCACCCGCCCTGGGTTAACTGTGTGCTACAGTGACATCTTTTCCTGCTTTTACGTCATTTGCTATGAAAGAATACAGAGGCGTGTATTTGATCACTCCCCATATTTACATATGAGGAAAATTACATTTCTCAGCAGCTTACCCAAAATACCACCATTTCCAAATGAATAATGATTGTCAAGAGGATTTCAGACTCCATTTTGACTCTCTAGGACATTTGATGTATTACAATGATCATAGCTAAACATCCTTTGGCATCAGACAAAGGTCTCTTTTTTTGTACTTGTTATAGTCTAATGCAGAAAAATCAAAAAATTAGGTGACAAATGAATATTAGTGAAGTGAGTAATTAGAAGTATGGTTTATGGCCAGCAGTAGTTATATGGCTTCATCTTTTTTAGAAGTATGGTTTATGGCCAATAGTAGTTAAATTACTTCATTTTTAAATATATATGATGAATCATATTAGCAGAATGGAGTGTAATGTAGGTAATGGATGCCTAATTCTCTTATGGAAATGTACAATGCCAGTTTCAGACAGAATCCTAATGACATAATTGTGCAGGAGGGTTTTACCTTGTTTGTTTTTCTGAAGTCAGACCTTTAAACAGTTTTACACTACATTCTTAGTAGGTCTTGCCGTTGGTTTTTATTTGTTTGTTTGTTTCTTTCTTTCTTTCTCTAAGAGACAAGGTGGCACAGAAGGAGCCATATGAAATCTTTCACCTCTAATACCTTATGGCAGTGCTTTGGATTGTCCCCAGGTCAGTATCAGTCATGTATTTGTAACATTATTGAATGGCTTTTTCAATAGATTTCCCAGTTCATTTTTCTCATGGACTATATTGTGTAGGACAGAACTAACAACAGGATTTGCATGTTCAGTGGAGGTATGGAAAACAGTGGAAGCTGATGGATGAGGTGTGCTTGTGGGGCCAGATTGCATTAAATTCAATAACTGCAGCAGCTGGCAACAGCCTCCTAATGCTCTGCTATGGAGAGCAGTAGGATGCTGCAGTTCTAATCTACTGTTGTGTTTTTCAAATGTGAGAAAACAAAACAATTGAATCAGATATGTTATAGACTGGGATTCGCAGTCCATTCCTACTTCCTTTTGTCAAAGGATCTTATGGGCTGTAATTCTTTCCACCTCCTTTAATTTGTCCTCCAATTAGTTGTCACTAGTGGTTAAAGGATCAGAAACTAGGCTTAAAATTCAAAAGTTCCTTTATTTGATGAGAGTTTCTCATTTTATCTGTGACTAGTCTCTCACTCCTTGTGCAAGAAAATGGTCCACCATTGTGTGCTTTGTCTTCTGCAGCACCTATTGTCTCAAAGATCCAGACTTCCTTGACACAGGGAGAAGAACACACAATTGGAGACAGCACAGAACTGCTCCCAGGTCCCCCAGTTTAAACTTAGACATGGTAAAAGAGAGAAAGAAAGAGCACTTTCCTTTTACCCTGTTGTACACTTTGTGGGACACGGATACTTTGGAAGTGGACTCCATTTGCTACATTAAAAATGAAGTCAGCTACCAATGTCAAATGTAAACACTGTACAAGTAGGGGTTTGGGGTTTTTTTGCAACGTAGGTTGTGCTACACTGCAACTCGTTATCATATTTTCAAAGGCAATGATAATGTGTTAGGATATTTTGGATACACCGACTTCCAGGATTCTCTTGCCGCAAGTTTACATTTCAGCAGAAACATGATCTAGACAAGTTGCCTGCCTCTTTCCCTCCGCCTTTCTATAGAGACCTCTTTAACAGTAAATAGCTGATGCAACAGCCTGATGTAGCACAGAGAACATCTTAGAAAAGGAAGAGATACTTGCTCCTCTTGCTGTTCTGAGGGAGAAGATCTCATTTACTCTTCCTATTTTTTTCTCTCTCAGCAAAATTCAAGATGTAAAAAAGGTCCACATAGCTGTGATTAATTAAATATTGAGCCTTGTGCAACACTAAGAAAAGGTTGCATTTAAAGCTACTTATCTTCAGACAATGATGCTTTCAGAAAAATGTCCCTGGCTAGGAGGTTTCTTTCAACTCCTGTTTTAATTCATCTCCTAGAAAGTAAATTTGCAAAGTTGTTCTGGTGTCAGGGAATAGGAGCAGGGCTACTGTGTGTTGGAGGGTCCAGAGGGAGAGCTAGAGAAAAAAATCATACCAGTCAAAGTCAAGGCAAAACAATGCATTTCTTTTAATGTGTTTACCAGGAATCATTGTTCTACCATTTTTTCAGCCCTCTTCTGTGAAATATGCTTCACAAGGGACTGCTGGAGTGTACACAACAAAACAGACAAATGCAATGTTAAGGCAGATTGTTTAAAAAGAAATTAATAACAAATGTTAAAGAACCACAATATGATACTCTGGGGAATGTTCCAAGGGAACAAATGGCTTATGCAATTCAGGGTATGCAACTCTGGCCTGCACAGAGCATCAAATAGGGGTGAAGATAACCATATGATTTTAATTGAAAGATTGTGTTTGTAAGGCATTGCCTGTTTCCTTTGTTACATGATGCACCAAACCAACAGACTCAATTGCCTGAGCTGACATTTGAACAAGCACTGAAAATTTGACTTTTTTATTCCCTCCTTTAATTTGCAGGGTTAGAAATGCCCACTAACATTGCGATATGGCAATATTCTCCAAATGATTAGGCATTTTGTTGTTGGTTAACAGGTAAGACTGGAATAAATTGCTATTCTGTTTGTGAATTTTCTTGTGTCCAAAAAAAATTCAGTTGCCGATCTTTTACCAAAATCAGATGGAATAAGTTAAAATATTTTTAATCCCATAGATTGCATAATTTAAATAGTTTCTAATATGTCAAAAGGAAAATTATTTTTTGCACTCATCTCTCAGGTTTTATATACAGCTGCCAGTGAGGTTACAATTGTTACCAAGTACAGAAGTGATTATTCTTAACTTCCTCTTTAAATTCATACACGTTGCTGAACAATCATTGAACAAACTGTTGTTATTTTCAGAGCTAAAACAATTTGAATGCTGTATTGATTTTTCAACAAAGTTTTCTGCATCTCAAAATTTTTTATACAACTTCTCAAGTTTTAATACATAAATTTAATCTACTGTATTCTGAATCTCCGTTTCTAGGCAGCAAGGAATCTAAGTGAAGATTATTTTTGCATGCCAAATTTAGAAGGATAGATCCTGAGCAAATATAAACAACCCATACAAGTGGCTGAAATTAAGTTATTTAAATCATAGCACTTATGGTAAAATTTAAAATAGAACAAAGCAAAATTCCAAATATCCACAGTTTGCATGTATTTTTTTAGAAAACAAAGAAGGACTAGGTCTGGAACAAAAGTAAGCCTTTTTTTTTTTTTTTTTAAATTCAAAGTTTGAAACTGAAGTCCAAAATTTCAAATCAAACCAAATAGTTACTGCACCTGCCTGGCCCAGTGGTGGGACAGAATGTATGGATGGCTCCTCTTTCCCATAACTTAATGTTGGCTTATTTTGATTAATTCATCACACCCCAAAACAAGATTTATTGTCTCCTTCTGTGTGTGTGATATATTGCTATTTCATAAAACTTTTGATGCAGCCCATCTTTCAACATGTTCCAGGAAGCAAAAGCTCCAGTATGTACCCAAGTATTGTTTATAGTGGTTCTGCATCATATTTAATGTCGTGGGTGTATTGGTTATTCAGGTAACTCTAAACTAAGAGGCATTCATCTTCTTCCTTTCCTTTTCTCTCTTCATCAAAAGTTAAAAATAGGATTGGCTTTGATGCAGAACATTAATTTGAGGGAACTGATGTGAAGACCACAAACGAAACCTGTCATCCCCCACCTGCAGCTTTGTCAAATGTGAGGTGGTCTAATTTGCCAAGTTTCCGAGAGATGTCAGGCACAGCTGCTACTCATTTATGGTTTATAAAGGGACTTTAATCAAACCTATGTGGACTCTCAGGTCTTGCAGCAATGGCAGGGATAGACTGAACTCACTAGATCCTTGTTTATTAGTGCAAAGTTAAAAGGTTTTTGAAAAATAATATCTGGCTGCTGTAGTTGGGAAGGATGGTAGGATTAAATATAAGTACAGTGAGGGCTGTACAATAAATATTTGTTCTAAAAGGAAAGTCAACAAAGATGTAGCTTCTGAAAGATAAATTCTACAATGGTAAATGTCAAATATTGGGGCAATGCTAAGAAAGAGATTTAATATCCGATGTCTGTAGGAAGAGAGCCAGATAATGAAAGCGTTGATATTACCCACAGGATTTTTCTTCACATAGTAATTTAGGAAGGATGGAAAAAATCAAGGATGTTGATACAAAGAAAATTTAGAATCTGAAAGAACTGCAAGTTTTTCAGCAATACAAAGTTTCCAATGAGCTTTAGTAACAAAGAGTGTTTCTGAGGTGAACCTGAAAGCTGAATGACAGGCAACAGCTCTCATGAAAAAATCAGTCTTCCCTTCAAAAACTTCAGTGCAAATCTCTTTTTCTAATTTTTATGTCTGTATTTTTTTTTTTACTATTTCTAATTTCAGTGAGAAATATCAGCTTGAAAGCTAAATGACTTCAAAACATGAAGATCATACTTTGCTTCTCTGGCAAAAACATTGAGAAATTTTAAGATAAGTTCCCACAAAGGCATAGGCCTTAGTCTTGATGGGAACTGCTAAAACTTATATACAAAGGATATAGAGAGTGACATATGTTAGCATCTCAGAGCTCAGCAATTGGCTGTAGTCAAAAATGGTGATAAGAGGCCAAAGGCAAGCAGCTGATGTGTAGTCTTATAAGAGCTGCAGGTTTAAAAATTAAAAAAAAA
Source organism: Rhipidura dahli (assembly GCA_013399225.1). Classification (NCBI taxonomy): domain Eukaryota; kingdom Metazoa; phylum Chordata; class Aves; order Passeriformes; family Rhipiduridae; genus Rhipidura; species Rhipidura dahli. The sequence goes on from VXAC01007842.1 coordinate 526,367, forward strand.
AAAAAAA
>VXAC01007842.1:526427-549158 GCA_013399225.1 Rhipidura dahli
AAAAAAAAAAAAAAAAAAAAAAGAGCTTGTGTAAATCAGCCATGATCTCATTATTATTGAGATAATAGTCAAACACAGGGCACTGTCATTATCAAAAAAGAGCCATGATATATTTTGCTGGCTGCTTGTAAGTAGGTAATGGATTATTTCTGTGGGTGACTGCAGTGGTCAGAGGATCACAGGCTAATCAGAACAGGATGACTATGTGCCAACAAACACTAATGAGCAGCTATTCTCATAATCAGTAGTTCAACTTGCAGCAGTCATGGAAAGGGCACAGCACAGCAGCACATGCTGATGGGACACATCCAAGTCTGGAACTACAGGCTATTTGCCTGAATACAGGAATTGAAATCACAACATTCATAAAACTGAACCGTCAGTGTGTGCTAGATATATGAATAAAGTCGTTGACCAATTTAGAAACATATAATATTGTTTTTGTGTACTCTGACAGTAGTGAACGGTACTCAGTCAGTAGGTATCTCATCAAATGGATGTGGGAAAGGGAACATGACTCAACAACTTTGATCTTCAGCTGCTGCTATAACATTCAAACCCACTTTGTACTGTGTAGCCACTATCACTTTGCTTCCCACTATTTGCTATTGCAATTAACAAATACAGAATATAAGTGATTAATCCATGATTGAAGTATTTCAGAAAACCTTAATTAAGGGAGTAAAAAATCTTTGGCTGAATGAAAACCTGGAAATATTATTTTATTGGGATGTTAGGAGAATGCAAAATTGAAAGGCCACAGAAAGATGGAAAAGGATCAGGAAAAAGATATGAACTTTTCCACAGTACCATGGTACTTGCAGACTGAGCACTTTTTCCAGGTCACCCTCAGATCAAGATAGTTACATTTCCTAAAATCAAAGAAGTATGAATAAAACATAAAAACAGCTTTACAGCCATTTTGTGTGTGTGTGTGTGTGTGTGTGTGTGTGTGTGTGTGTGTGTGTGTGTGTTAGTCTTTTCCCTTCTGGTGAAATTATTCTCATCACTAAAGGACTTTGAGAAAGTCAAGTCCTTTCCTTGCTGTATTTCAGTCAGCTTATCATAACTGCTGACATTATTCTGGCTTAACTCCAAGACTGCCCTGTGCACGTGCCACAGCATCAGCTGACAGTCTGGCCTTATCCACTGGAGTTCAAAAGTGTTTTCTGTAGTCTAGCTTTAAAGACTTTCCTGGCCTTTTTCTTTTTTTTTTTTCCTTTTTGTTTTCCACTACAGATTTCTTCCCAAGCACCTTCAACATCTGCTAATTTGTTCTTCCACTGTCAGCACTGGACCTCCGCAGACTCTTATCCAAAAACTCCATTCCTTGAGCAAAGCTCAAAACAACACCATATTCTTATAAATAGACCTCCAGTTAGTCATCTGTTTTCTGTCACATGAGCAGGAGAAGCTAGGGAATAAAGTGAACTTTAGACCTGGAATCTGTACATCACAAAGGCCCAGTTCATCTTCCAACGTTTTATACCTAAAATGGAAAGAATTGCTAAATTTAACTTTTGTCCTCTGGATGAGAATGCAGACTCATGTCCTCAAAATCCTGGAAGCAAGGGTTTGGTTTTTTCTTTGAGAGTAAAATATTCCAGAAACTGCTTCCTCTGAAAACTGATACTAAGGAAATTTAGCAGTATCAAAGCTGACCTACAGAGGAGTTTCTCAACACTGCAATATCTACAAATAGATTTTGCCTTTTTGAATCTAATGTATCAAAAAAGAATAGCTTAATGTCTTAGACCTTTAAATATTTAATATTAAATATTAATTATGGCAGGGTTCCTTTCAGGGAGGTGAGCTTATGTATGTTAAAAGTAGAGGTACTTACCCTACATTGTGGTAGGGAGCAGTCCCATTTCTATACATACTAACACTGGATAAAAACCAGCCCTTTTTATTTTGTTCTTTTTTTTTAACTTACAGTAGAGGACCAAAGCTGCTCTTTTAAACACCAATATTTTTATTTTCATGGTGTCTGTCTGTGGACTTTTCTGACTACTGTCTGAACTGATATAAGAGCTTCAGGCTGATGGTCTGCTCATCACAGAGCTTAAACAATCTGTTCTCTCAAAGTCAGATAGCATCATTATTTACCTTTTAGAATTTCTGTTCAGGGCTAAATATATCCAACCAGCCAGGCCACCATAAAGATTGTGCCTGGAAAATAGCATTAAAGCTGTTCAGGTAGTGAAAGCTTTGTGCATTATGCTTTAGTAAATGGATTGAATGGAAGGCAGGCAGCATTTTTTCTGAGTTTGCTCTCATGGAAAACAGGAAAATGTAACAGAACAGGCCAAGTACCCACTGTTCTCTTTGTCCATACACTGGACAGGTCTCCTTATTTCATTTGTGGCCAATACAGTGATTCTATGAGTCACTTAGACCCATCTTGACAAAGTAGAGTTGGCAGGATTAACCTCTCTGAAATATCCATTGCTTCAAATTGTACATAATGCCATTAGAATGTGTGTGACATCCTATCAGCAGTAAAACTGCCACTGAGCACCTGGCCATTTCTTTTCAGGCTGCAAAGACATACTGCACATACTTTAAACCTTGGATCTGTAAATAGGGTGCCACTAGAGAAAGAACACACAGCTCATATTTTGCTGTATTTTTGGGCTGGGTTAGAACACTGAGGGCCCATTTGCTGTCTAGAGAGCAGGCCTGAGTCTCCAAGCTCTGGCCTCACCTTGTTGCACCATCTTCACATAGATGCCACACAAAATTCTGCTGCATTTGTGTTCTCTCACCTCTAAAGCAGATAGGTCGATGCTTATCTTCCTTGCAACATTTTGAGATGTGAACAACTAATATTGCAAAAGTATCTCTTGTGGTTTAATCCCACATGGGAACCCAGCCCCACACTGTCACTTGCTCTGGCAGGATGGAGGAGAGAATCAGCAGAGTAAAAGTAAGAAAATTCAAGGGTTGAGACAAAGAGAGGTTAATGGTACAGAAAAAGAAGGGGAAATTTATAATAACAGTAATAATAATAGTAATATTGATGATGATGATGATGATGATGATAATAATAATAATAATAATAATAATAATAATAATAATACACAAAATAAAGGATGCACAATGCAATTGCTCACCACTCACCAACTGATGCCCAGCCATTCCCTGAGCAGTGGCCGCTGGCCAGATTTCCCCTCAGATTATATCCCGAGCATGTCACCATATGGTATAGAATATCCTTTGGCCAGCTACAGTCAGGTCTCTAGGTTGTCTCTCTCCCAAAACTCCTTGTGCCCCACCAGCCTTCTTCCTGGCAGGACATGAAAAGCTGAAATGTTCTTGACTTAGTATAAACACTACTTAGCAACAACTAAAAACACCCCTGTGTTACCAACATTATTCTTCCTACTGCATCCAAAACACAGCACTGTATTAGCTAATAGGAAGAAAATTAACTCTATCACAGCTGAAATCAGGACAGAATTTCAAAGTCACAGAACAAATATTCTACTTCATTTATCTTCTCTAAAATCCTTTTATTTGTAAGCACAGAAAATGTCTTCTTAACTTTCTCAGTCTCCTCTCCCCCTGCTTTACCATTCCCACTCTCAATATGTGTCANAAAGTAAGAAAATTCAAGGGTTGAGACAAAGAGAGGTTAATGGTACAGAAAAAGAAGGGGAAATTTATAATAACAGTAATAATAATAGTANTCAGGACAGAATTTCAAAGTCACAGAACAAATATTCTACTTCATTTATCTTCTCTAAAATCCTTTTATTTGTAAGCACAGAAAATGTCTTCTTAACTTTCTCAGTCTCCTCTCCCCCTGCTTTACCATTCCCACTCTCAATATGTGTCATGCACAAAAATTACAGAGTCTGTGCATAGACAAGAGCAACTTTACCATTTTTCAGTGCAAAAATTAACAATGTGTGGGATCACAGGATAAGTCATGTTGGAAGGGACCACTGGAGGTTCCCTGGTCCAGCCCCTGGGCAAGAGAGCTGAGCACACCCTGTGCCTTTGAGGACATCAGGCCTGGGGCAGAGCCACCTTGCTGAGGGCAGCATGCCCAGTACATAGCAGCAGGCTAGAAATAGTCAATTAAAAATCTGGCAAAAAAAGAAAAGCAAAACCAAAACCATCCCACAATCTCATTATTTTTTGATATTTAATGGGAAAAGAAAAGCTTTAGCAAACTTAAAGCATTGTGTCTATATCACTGGTAGAAAAATAACATCCCCCTCAATAAGGAACCTGTGCTGATATTTAACAGAAGAGCCCCTCTAATAATTCATTGTCTAATCCAGCTCTTGTTGAAGTCCCTGAGGAAATTCCTATTAGTGAGCAGGATCATTCTTATTTCTCTTTTTAACAGATTACTGTGTGTTTACATGAAGGCCTGGTAGGCACCAATTAATCTGCATTCATATAGCAACTGCAGAGCTTAAAAATCCCTGACACACTCTTCCATTGATAATATATAAGTTTGCCTTGCAAGCAACAGAACTGAGAGCATCCACCTCTTTTCAGATATTAAATTTCCAGTATTTATTTGCTGAAATATAGCTTTTAACTAATGTAATTCTAAATATTAAAGAAATATTAAAGAAATATAAACCAAATAGAGGGTAGTTTTAAGGTAGTACAAAGAAATCCCAAAAATTTCTGGTCCTGCTCACAGCTTTGCTCAGAATCCTTAGAAAGGAATTTAGCAAGTGTGTTCAACTTCACAGTTACACTGTCAAATCATGTGGGCAGAAGGCAAACAGTCAAGAATTACATCAGCCAAATGCTGCTGCAACTTTTCAGGAAGTTCTGAGCAGCAACAGAGACAGACAAGGAATTAAAACACAAAATGAAAGTGGTCAAAGCTCAGTTGCTTCTCCTAGACACCCTTCAAAGGGAAGCTTCTGGACTTTTTAGCTCCTTGCCCATCCATACACTTGCAGGCCTATAGAATGCTTGCGCCACATAGGGGGAACACATCAGCATGATGGGAACCACGTGTTTTGTAGACTCCACAGGATGTGTCCTGTTTTTTCAGAAGGTCCAATTTGCAGGACCACTGACTGCACAATACATGGTTTTGGTTTTGAAATCAGCCTAGGGGCTCTCTTAAGGACAGTGCAGAAGAACATGGTGCACTCTGCAGCCTGGGGGTTGAAGGCAAAATAGCCTGCTAGAGATCACTCCTTATTTTACTCAAGGGCCTCAGAACAGGAAAGAGGCAGAAATCTTCCTTTCATGCAGCACCTAAAACAGGCAGCCAACAGTTTTTACATATATATGTATATGAAAATATAAGATATAAAAAATCCCCACTCAAATATGTTGAGGAGCTTATTTCCCAGAAATCAAGAATTCAAATTCTTATTTAGATGAAGCGTGGGGTTGAGCTGGGGTGGAGGGGGAAGGAGGACAAAACCATATCAGTGTATTCTCTCTTCCTGCCTTTTATCTGTGCTTAGTAGATCTAATCCTGCTGACGGATTTTCTTGTACATGTTATTGAACTGAGAACTTCTTTTTCTGTAGTATGTCTTTACCCTGTTCCTTTCTGGTTTATATAGCTTTTCAAGACAAATACAAATGTTATTGCAATAGACAGAGATACTGTGAATTACTATGGTGTTATACTGCCTGTGTAAGTTCATCTGGTGGGAGACAAAGCTCTGGTGCAGGATGTGGTGGCTCATCACTTGAGGCTTAATGATACAGGTAAGTGGTGAATGCAAAATAAGGTAGGGAGAGAGAAAGCCTCATCAAATCATAGTCAAAAAGAGCTGCAAGTAGTATCAATATGGTGAAAGCACTGCCATGAGGGAGGACAGTATGAGAGCATGGTTTATTTAGCATAGTAAAGAAAAAGCTGAAGGCAGTTTTGATTGTTTCCTAAAAATATACGAGCAGAGTGAGAGAAGTGAGAAAATGAGAATAAATATCACCAAGGGAGAAGAGCTTCACTTTCTAACCAATACCAAGACAGGGATAAACATACACAATGTCCAAGAATAAATTCAGGGTATCATTTTTTAAAATATAATGGCAAAGTCCTGAAATCACAGAATGTATGAAAAAAATCTTCTGTGCTAATAAGACAGAATTTGTGGATGGTCTGATTGACAGAAACAAGGCAATATGTAATTCAAGAACTTCTTTTAGTCCCTCAAAGTATGACCCATAGAGTTTTGTGGAGGTGTGGGGAGGTTACAAAGTTAGACAAAAAAAATATTTGGGTTTGGGCACACATGGAACACACTAATGGAAAATAAACAAGGAGTAAGACTGAAAAGTCCATTTAGATGTTGTATTATTTCCAAAATTGGTATGCTGCAGTTGGGTCATAGTTAATGATGCAGGAGCCAAAGAGTTCCTGGGAAGCCATTTTGAGTATGAAGGTATTTTATAGAAAAGGCAAAACTGCAAGTTACCAAAGAATTCAGAAGGTCAAAGCAAGCTTGAAGATCTATTGTGAGTCACCTGGCCACTTCTGAGTGCCCTAGAGATATTAGGCATTTTTATGAATGTGTTTGGTCTGACTGGGATGGAGTTACCTTTCCCCACAGTGGCCCTCACAAAGCTGTGCTCTGTATTTGTAATTAGAATGATATTGATAACACACCAATGTTATGCCCTTAATTTGTCACAAATAAAAATCATGATAGATTACCTGCAGATAATCATTATTTTTCATTGATATCTGCTATCTGCACTTTTGTTGAATTGGATCATGCATTGACAATGTCCCATGCATCAGGCAGACCACGAGTCAGTGCACCCTCCTTTTCCAGGACTAGCAATGAGTAGCCCACTCAGCTTGGGGATTTGGGCTTCAGCTAAATTTCCCTGTTGTTCAGGAATCTTATATTTGAATTTCCAGTGCTTTAAGCAGGGGGTCTTTGAAATGAGTAACTGAATATTCATTAAGCCAGACAGAGTGTGTATAACCATAATGTAATGATTAAAACACCACTGTGTCAAGGGATGAGCCCAGCCTGTGTTTGAACCAGGGCTATAGCCTCTGACCATGATTTCCTGCAGTATGGAGAAATTCTCACAACCATTCTCTTTCTTACCCCCTTATAAGAAAGTGCTGTGGCTCAAAAATATCCATAAATCTTTTGTAACCCTCCCTGCACATGTACTCAGCCTAAGGAAAATGTGAGTTGATTGTAATTAAATCAAGAAGGTTTACATTTTCCCTTACCTCAAAATTGTAAATATGTAATGTCTACAGCAGAGTAGAAGCACAGGTGAAGGAGAAGCACAGCATCAGGAAAGTGCGTATCTTGTGTCAGAAGATACCACATCTTTTGTTTAAGCGTTCACATCACTTGTGTTACAGTTACTTGGTAAACAGAAAAGTGCAGGGAAAGTGCAGGGAAAGCTGCTAGAACCTTTGGCAAATACATGTAACTGCTTTAGATTTCTGGTGTTATGAATTGTTTGTGTGTCTGCAGAAATGAAATGATTCCTTAAAATCTTAAAGTAGCTATTGATATATTTTGTCAGTATTAAAATTTATTTAATCTAAAATACTTAATCGTTGGTATAAAAGATGCTAGGTAGTTCTCATTTCAAACCACAGTCCTTGGTTGAAGTTTTCAGGGACTCTCATGTGATTTTTTACCCTGCACAAATCTTTCCAGCCAGTACATGATAATTATCAGTATTTCTCACATAAGTGGAGTAAAAAACCTGGGCTTAGTCTGAGCTTCAAAAGCCTCGGGCACTGTCCTCCATTTGCCAGCTTCTAGCTATTATGTATTAGAAATATATGAAGGGCTCTAGGAGACAGGTGTACTTGGATTTACTTCAGTAGAGTATAATGCATCTTTACAGAGGTCACTGAAGCTGGAAGTCAAAAAATATGGAGTGATAATGCATTTTGTACCAGACTATGGGTGCTAACAACCCTACTTCCCATTGTGCTGTTAATTACCTACCAAGGTAGGAAGGGCACTCCTCCAATAAACACTACTCCAAGTATACTCTAATAAAAGAAGAAAACAGATCACAGCCCACATCCTATTGCTAAATATTGCTGCCATGAACAACCAGGCCAATCCCTAGGAATTCATTGTTTCTCTCATTTTCCCAGTAAGGAGTTCCTAGTCCTGGTTTATTATGTATGGGAAGACCCTACTTTCCACGCCATGCTGCCTCAGTGTGCTATTTTCACAGCCTTCAAGAGAAACTTCTGTAGGCAAAGGATTACAACAAAGGCGAGAGACCCTAACTATGCCCTTCCACTGCAGTTTAAGTTACATGAAGGGAGAGATGTTTGAACAGACATCAGTGTCACAGGTGCCAGTTGTCTGATTTATTCCCTCTCAGAGGAATGTACTGGCATCTGTGTGCATAGTGACACCTTGCCAGCTGGCCAGGAGGCTGTCCTCTCAGCTGTCCTTCCAGACAGATGAATTGCACAGTGCACATAGCTGCCTGCCAAAGGACAGACTTTCCAGGAGAAGGAGAGGGGAAAAACACTCCATGCATTTTTAGTTTTACTTACAATTTGTTTACAGAATTAAGTTTATTGGACCAGCTTATCACCAAAGCCATATTTCTGACACTGCAGAATTAGAGAAATACAAGTTACTTGGATTGTGCACCATAAACCAGAGCAATTCACATACGAGTTTACATTCACTCTGATGTTGCTGAGTGGAGTATATGTTTCTCAGTGTGGTCATAACACAGTATGGGCAATATGATTTTACTTAATCTCCTTTTTTACAGTCCTAGATCACTCAGCCAAAATAAATTACCCCTACCTTCAGGTAACCAAATTAAATAGCTAGATTTTAAAAGGTCTGAGCACTCAAAATGCTGATAGTCATCCACTTGTGAAAGTGTGCAACAAAACCTCAGCTGGTTTTAGGGGACAGACAATTGTTAAAACCATCACAACTCACATGTTAGTGCCAGCCAGTGAGCTGGCAGTGCTGAAGTACTGGTTTTTAATGGTTTCTATAAAATAAACCCAAATGGGCTTCTTTACTCATTGACAGTTTGAGAATCCTATGCAATTTAACTATAAAATGAGAAGAGTATTCCTAATTTGTTTGCAGAATGAAAACACATGTTCTGGTGTGTAAGTAAAATAATGGTAAAAACAATATTTGGCCAAGGTTGAATTGAGCTAAGTCACTACAAAAAGATAAATACTGCATGAAACTATTGCACAAGATTTTTAAGAGATTCTCAAGGTAGAAATATAACAATGGCATTATGATAGTGTGAGGAGTGCTAATGCTTTAAAAGAGCCTGGGAAGTGTTAATAGAACTGTATCTATTAACCTCTAGAATATGCACCTCTTTTTCAGAAATGATTTAGCAGTGATTTTTTTTTTCATGTTTATACTCTTATTAATTATCTTCTCTGTTCATTGTGCCCACAGAACCTACACAGTTTGGCATAGAGCCTTTTACAGTGCTGATCACATTGTTTGAATATAAGAAAAAACTATCTGTGCTTTTTTAATGATAGACGTGTCTGCAAATGTGAATGCTTATTGTTCATTCTCTTTACACCTCATGCCCTTTTATTCACATATTTAATATATTTCAGCTGAGTGAATTAAAAGCAGGATTAAAGAGAGTGAATAGTTGTTTCTGGCTCATCTGGATTTATCAGGTGCATTCTAAGTAATATACCTGGTTTCTCCAGGGAGAGAAGAGTTTGTTTCCTAACCTTTCTGAAGCACGACTTCATACAGGTAATAGCCATAAAATCATAAAATCATAGAATAGTTTGGGTTGGAAGGGACCTTTAAAGGTCATCTATTCTAACCTCCCCTGCAATGAGCAGAGACATCTTCAACTAGATCAGGCATTTAGGCATAAAACTGGTACAAAAACCAGACTGCTTTTCAAGCTTTGTAGTGTACTCTGCCTAAAGTCCTGACCTAGGAAATTTGAAACTTCTCATTTTATGGTAGAGCAGCAAAGAAGTTTCTGGATTTCATCTCTGCTATGTCTCAGGTAAAACAGGAAACAAAGCAGTGTATTACTCTTATATCTGTATCACTGAAGAGAAGTAGTCTCGACATTTATGTGGTGTATTAGCACATCCAAATGAGGCCTTCTGAAATTGTAGTGGTTTAATTTTTCATCCAAGGTTCATTCTCACCAATTCTTTCCTGAGAATACCAGTTCTGTACCTGAGTCAAGTCAACGGCATGAGTTAGTGCATTCTTAACACTGAACAAAATCACATGGCTTAGTCTGAGTCACCCCCAAAGGGTGTTTTTAAATATGTGAGTGGACTTTTCATTAAGGATGAGTAACAGTAACAGTAAAGAGCAAAAGTAGGTTTGCTTTACAAATACAAGTGAACAGCTGGGGCAGTACAATCTTAAATCACCATAACTAGACATGCAAGGCCACGGTATTCATGCCCAGAGCTCAAGTTCCCATTATTCATTCATTTATTTCCCACCCCTATTAGAATTTGGACTGAGTTCATTCTGATTGAAATTGCAGGGCCTACTCACAAAAGCACTGCTGAACTTTCAAAACTGTTTTCTTGCTTTGATTAAAAATATTAATCTGTTACATTCCACAGATGGACACTGGCAACAGGAGCTTCAGTCATTTTCCTCCCCATGTTAAATATTGATGTCAGGCTCTGTGATGTAAAGTAGCAAAACACTGAGTACAGAAGCCATCCAAACCTCATTTGGATTCCCAAAGGAATTTGACCCATTCTAGAGAGCACACTTTGGACTGATTATGTAGCTGTCAATTACATTGCTGTTCTGTGCACTGAGATTACTCAGACTGTATTCCTTATCACAACCAAAATAAACCTACTGCAGTGGATTGTTTTTTCCCTACTAAACAAATGCATATTGAACATGCATAAGTAAGCTTAAGCACTGAATCTTTTTGCCAGTGAAACACCCAGTAAATGTCTGAAGTTCAAAGCTGACAACAAACGTACAGATATAATTCTGCTTTGTGAGGTGAGGATTGTGACACTGTATAAACTTGGATTTATGAATTATGAAATGCAGTATTCATTATGTATATATTATAGGATTGCACGACATTAACAGCATTGGTCTCCATGACAATACCAGCAGAAGATGTTGGATGAAAAAATGGCTGTGGAGAATATGATTTAAATAAATATCACAATACTTCTGAGCCTTTTTTATTTAGCAGAATTTTTAACACGTTTAAAGTAACCAAACTATTCTTTTCCTTCTTTATCTAACTAGACACAGTTTTCTCAGTGGCAGATCAGATTTTTGCTACCTGTATGTAAAAGCCAAGGCTGATTAGATGCTCACAGGTGATGGGTAGCATGTGGCCAAATGGATTTAGTGTACCCTGGATTCCATTTACAAAACATTTACACTCTAAAATGCAACACATCTAGTAGAAAGCAAACAATTTTATCCCACCCTCAGAGTTCTTGGTTTTCCCTCTTGATTGCAAAAACAGCCTCAGGTGACCAGACAGACAGAGATAGACACTATGAAGGTCGGTGACAGCAGTGTCAGTGAGTCAGGCAGGCACAAAATTCTCTGGGCACCCCTCTCTGAAAGCTGCAGAATTGTATTTTCCTTGTGCTAGTCATGCCACTAATTGGGTGGATCTTGAACGGGCTCATATTTGTGTTGGCAAGTGGACATGTGGGTGCAAACACACCAGCGCTTTGTATGGAGCTCGTTAGCACCATTGCTGTACAATCCAGCAATATCCATCATTTCAAAGCAGACAACAAAGGCAACTTCTTTGTCTTTGAATTTCAGTGCTTTCTTCTGGACTCACCTTTCATTTTCCCTTTCAGGACCATAGGTTCTCTGAACAGGAGATAAATTCAGTAATAAAAAAACCAAAACAACCCAAATAAAGCCATACAGGACGGTCAGTGAGGGCAGGACCACATAGTTTACATTAAAGATGTTTGAAAGAAGTCACACAAATTATTTTAGTCTAACCATGGCTTTTTAAGATTTTATTAAATCAAATGCCTAATTCTAGCCTTAGATCTATTTTTACCTGTAGGAACTATTCACTGGGAACATGCTGTGGTGCTGCCACTCTGTGTCACCTCATCACTTCATATTTGTAAAGTTACGCAACACTAATTTGGGGGCAATATTAAATTATTTTTATTAACTTAGTATCTGATCTCTTTTTAGTCTTTAATAGACACTCAATTCTCTCATTGTCTGCTGAGAGATAAAAAGCTCTGTCATTCTGCTAATTTATGGCATGACAATTTGAGCAGAAATTACATGCTGTGCTCTATGTAACTCCTGCCTTGGAATAGACGCTCCTTGTTTTGTTTCTTCTGATCCCTTTTCCTCTCACCTTTTTCAAAGGAAGATACCAAAAGAAGACCTCAGACTGTAAGACTCAGATTTTAAGAATTCATCTTTCAGATGAAATCAGAAAATATTCAGAAAATAATCAGAAAATATTCTGTTCTGGTTTGCTCCTGTCACACTTGAAAATCTGAACACTGCTTGACTGCAAATAAAGACATCCTTTATGAAAATGCTGTGTAAGGATCCCTAATGTAAGAGGTACCTGAATGCTGTAGCTGCATATATTTGTTTCAGCCAGGATATTCATTTTGGTCGTGTCTGTGCTGTGTTGGATAGGTAATTACTACACTCACTCCTAGATTTCCTACAGTCAGTCTACTTTGCTCCTCATAGCTGGTCCTCCCAGATGACCTTAGTCTGGTACAAGATGGCAATGATGTGGCCTTCCATGGCATCCTTGTCTAATAGCTCAGTAGCTGGAATAGCAGCTTTGAGAAACATCACACCAAAACTTCCGATGACCCTTTTTGTTTCCCTTTTGAAAAAACAGATTTTTAAAATTTGTTCTTTAACTGATGATTTGCTTTTGGCACAGCACTACTTAAGAGTAAAACATTGCCTATTTTAAAAATGTGACTTTTAATAGTTTTTTTCCAGAGGCTTCATTTATTTAGAATCAGCCTTTTTAACGAACGGAATCGTAATCACATGAGGAAAACAGCAGCTGGTCTTTATTCAGAAGGTGCTTTACTGACATAAAATATAAAACAAATACATGAAAATAAATTTTGTTTAAGAATAATGCATTTGAGGCACAACTATCACTTCAAAGTAGCTCTAGGGTATTATTAGGGAACCTTATTCCTGGATTTCATTAACCAAAAAAAACCAACCCTTTTCTGTAAGATTAATTCCAATAATTCTGAATTAATAAAGATGACGGCTCACTTTATCCTCAGATAGTCATCCCCAGTAGGTACCATTGCTACAGTGCCTACAAAAATCTTCTTGCATTTAGAAAAAATGCAAAGTCAGGTTACATTTCCAAAGCATTGGCAATAAGGTTCTTTCCAGTCTCCCAGCTGGTCAAGAGTTTTCAAAGTATCTTGGAGGTCCCTCTGATCTGAAAACAAAGTTAATGGTTTAATATGTCAACAAGGATTGAAATACGTGATAAAATGTCTTGAGGGCAAACAACTTCCAGTGAACACTGGACTCAACATCGTTTTCAAGTCTTAATTATATTTTCATATCTTTTATCAGCTGCTTGTTTTAGAAAGCCAGAGTCAAATTGAAACCAGAAATACCAGGTGGTTGCAAAGAAAGATAGAAACACATTACAAACAGAAATACAATCTTTTTTTCTTTAAACAGGGACACAGAATACATTAAGCATTTTGATCAGCCCATGTTTTAAAGAAGATCTGAGATTTCTTTTTTTATTATCACCATTGTGAAAAATACCTTTCACAAATGATTGTGACTTTTCATCACAGAAATGATTAACAAGCATATTCGATCAAAATATTGCCATTTCCAGAAAATGCTTTTTAATATTTCATGTTCGTTTGAGAAAATTAATCTTTTTCTGAGGCTTCTTTCACAGTTTGTTTTTAAATTACCGTGGGACAGCTGCAGCTATATGCGGTGCAGCTCAGCCCCGCCTCGGGATAGCTCCATGTTGTCCTGGGGCCGGGAGCGCCGCCAATTCAGAGGGTTGAGCAATCCAGCAAAAAACGGCTTGGAGCCCTCGCACGGGAACCAGTGACCCAAGCGATATGGGCTCGCCGGGACTGGTGACCCGAGCGATAGGGGCTCGCCGGGACTGGTGACCCGAGCGATATGGGCTCGCCGGGACCGGTGACACAAGCGATACGGGCTTGCCGGGACAGGTGACACAAGCGATATGGGTTCGCTGGGACCGGTGACCCGAGCGATATGGGCTCGCCGGGACCGGTGACCCGAGCGATATGGGCTCGCCGGGACCAGTGACACAAGCGATATGGGTTCGCTGGGACCGTGACCCAAGCGATACGGGCTCGCCGGGACCGGTGACCTGAGCGATATGGGTTCGCTGGGACCGGTGACCCAAGCGATACGGGCTCGCCGGGACCTCTCGCGCCAAGCAGATGCCACAGTAGCGCTGCCCCAAGCTAGGCAGCCTGCCCTCAGGGGTGCTGGTGACAGCTATCTGAACAAATGGCAATCCGGAGCACAAGAAAGGAGGCGGGAGACTTCTGGCAGGGGTGTAAAGGATTTTTTGTCTTCGAAGACATACCAGAAAACCTCTACCAGAACACGCTAAACACTGCCTTTTAAGGAGCAGAAAACAGGGTGGAGACAACACCAATCATCCAATAACAGGAGATTTACAGGGAGGGATTAGGCGGCAGCATCCAATCAATATTAACTGACAAAGAGGGACTTAGCATTCAACCAATGAGTTATTGAATGGCACTGAACTTTCTAGAAAGGGAGGCTGGGTCTGGGCACCTCTCCACCCCAGGGGATGCCCACAGGGTGTTCTCAAACCTCCAACTCCTCCTCCTGGGCATCCTCAGACCTCGTGTCACTCAGCCACTGGACGGCCAATGCCTGAACGACAGACGGAGCTCGAGTTTCCCTGGGGGGAGGCACTACCACAGCTATACTTCTCAGATTTTTGCTTATGGGTTCAAAGATGTTCTGAAGCAGCTGTTTCTTCAACTTCTCCTAGAATAGAGCACATACTGCATCATATCCAGCAAAAAATTAAGTCTATGGTACGAATGTCCAAAGTAGTTATTAATTCCCCAGTGCATCAGCTGAGGAGTTTAGGTATTCCTAAATCTTCAGAAAGAATCCTTTTCCTCTCTTTTTGCAACATCAAAGCTTTCTTGGGGTCAATTTATGTAGAAACATCAAGACAGGGAAGCAGCTCTCCAGCTGCATGCATGTTATTCCATCTCCCACAATATTTCAGAGGCAGACACAGCAAAGACCCTTCCCACTCTCCCTTGTGCAAGATGAGGTAGGATCATGCGCTGCCTAACAAGGCAAAGAGCCGTCTACTTTAGGCTCCTGTCTCCATGCAGACTTAAAACTGAGTCATCTACTTCAGGAGCTGCATAAAATATGCTGGAGGACATAAATAATTCGCACAGCTCAAAAATTAAATTTTTTACTGGCTTCTCTTCCCTACAGAGAAATGAACACATCCTGTTCAGCAACTACTCCCAGCCTGCATTTAGAATCAGGTCTTAGATTTCTTTACATGCACTGATAGACAAGGAGGTACCTGTCACTTATCTAACCAGAAAAAAATAGAAAAAATAGACTTGCTAATTTTATTTGAAAGCAGAAGTGGAGAAATGAAAACAAAATATCGGAGTCTGCATTTGCAGTGAATATATTGTAGATTTATCCAAAATGAAAAGAAAAAGCCCCAAACCTGTCTGTATTGAAAAACCTGTAAAAAGCAACCTGTAAAAAGCAACCTGTAAAAAGCAACCATATAAGTCTGATTTTTAAAAATATTCGTTTAATCACAAGCACATAGCAACACCCATACAAGGAAGTCATAGGAGACAGGGAGGGTTCTGAGCTCACCCCAGTGATATTTGTTATCTCTCTTCTTGCCCTCTTCTCATTACCCCAAAATCTTTCTCTCAGGCACTGATCTAGAACTCGCTTGGGAGCAGTGGAAGTTGTTTCACCACTTTTAGGGGCACTAGTCTGAGGGCTTCTTATTTTCCTGACTTCATCCCTTTTTCTCACTGCTGCAGTGCTTTTGCACCGCTGCAGTCCAGCTTTTACTGTTCAACTCACAATTACAACAACTACTGATGTCAGCAATCTGAGTTTCAGCAAGAAATATAGACACATCATGCAGTGTTATATACAACTATTCCCTGAACTACATTAAAATAAAAATTTCCCTGATACCGGCACATTTGGAAACTTATATGTATACTTTTTTTCTAGCACTAGCAGAATTAGGTTAGTGGAGAACCTCACACTTCCTTATTGTTAGCATATCGGACTTTTAAAGAATATGAATTTGATCTGATGGCATTATTATTTGCATCTAACTTTTCTGAGGACTCTCACCTATTTTTTTTTTCCAAATTTCAGACTCTAATTCAAATCAACTCAGCAGAATAATGCAACAATCACTAACATCAAGCAGTTCAAATATTAGAGGACTCAGCTCTTACACTTCTCCACTGATGCTAATATGTGTCAAAAATATGAGTTGTCTATCAGGAAAGACCTCATTTTATGGTGGAAATGCCACAGATAACAAGAAGATAATGAAACTTAATAATGAAGAATATGGGGAAAAAAACCCCTTGATTAATGCACAGTGATGTTTTCGGAAATGCTTTCAGAAAGTAACTGCTGTATTTTTCAAATTTTCATAGGCCGAACTACTGTATAACCTAGTGGCTTGACCCTGCAAATCCTTCCATACATATGTCTCTTAATAGCACTTTCTGAATATATTTATGCAGATTTAGGTGCTGAAGTTAGAATGAAAAAGGAAAATGAATAATCTTTGAGCTTACTCATGTTGGAAGCATCTTTAAGGAAATCTCAAGTGCAATGTCCAGAGTCTTTGTTGCCAAAAATGTTTATCCTCTAAATAAAATTCACAGTAAATTTTTCTTAATCATCATATATACTTGCTTTCTTTAGTGTGTTATATAAAACATTTTTGTAACATTTTCATTCTAGAAAAGAAGTTAGTCTAGAAAAAAAAATGTTGTTTTCTAGAACACAAATTGCTGGGATTTAATGCTTCTATTTGATGAGATGTGTTTGCTGCATGTGCTAGGCAAAGATTTGGAGAGTCTATTCATGCATCAAAAATGGACACATCCCTTGAGAACAAATGCATCATTCTGTCCCATTCTTGGTTAAAATAAAAAGAAAGAAAAAAAAAAAAGAATGACTTCTGCTACAGCCTAATTAACAGGAAATGCAGCAGCAATGATACAGAAGCCCAACATTTCAGCACTTGCTGAATTGAGGGAAACTGATGAGAAAGGGTACACTGCTTCTTAAAACATAAGGAGTAGACAAAGACAGAAAAAAGAAAAAGAACCTAATTCGAAGTCAGAATGAGCAATGAATTAATCAGGCTGTAGATCAGCACAAGAAGAATGAATGAAGTGCAAATGCACTCAGTGCTTCAGCAGCATTCAGATCTGTGAGGGATGTGCACAGACACTACATTCAGAAATGAACATTTTCTTCAAATACAAAAAACTTATTTTGGTATCATGTTTCAATCTACTTTTCTTCTCACAAGTGTAAGAAGCAAGTTATTCAGCTTAACAAGGATGAGTTAGCATGAGAATACCTGCATATTCTTCTTGACTGGAAAGATTTCCAGGATAAATTAATGTCATATGACACTATCAGTGCAGAGCATTAAGAACATCTTTTTAAATTACATTTTTCAAGCTGATGTTTGCATACAATTTAGAATGGGAAAGTGTTTGTGCAAAGACACACACTGAAACAGTCAAATACTTTCAAAAACTTGTTTTCAGAGTAGATAATAAATGCAGAATAATAATTGTCCAGAATCTGTAGTAAACATAGTTTTTCTGATTTCTTGTGTATCAGAACTCCTCGCAGGTGATCTTCAACTCTTATTTTTCATGCAAAAGTTAAATTGTGATCTTATGAAAAACTTTAGAATACAAAAAAATAAGAGGTGCATAGAATCTGGTATTAAGCAGTGACTAAGCAGAACTCCCAGGACAATGTATTGGAGTTTTTCACATGAACACAGTTGCTTCCTTTATAACCTTCAGTTGATAGCAAATTCCTGTGTTAATTTTTTGCATAGAAGTAAAACAGATTTCTCCTAGTGGACGTTTTATAACATCTCCTTTCTTTCCCTTAATTAATCAGACTCTGTCTTCATAAGTTCTCTTTCTTTAATTACTTGTGAATGCTGGCCAGGTATTTTACAGTCTAACAGTAGTAATAATTGTTTAATTTGCAAATAGAACCTTAGTCCCCTATGTCTTCCAAATTACTAATAGTATTTCTATATACATATGTAATATATTTATATACATATATATAAATATATTTTTGCAAAATACTGCAGGAAGTAAGGCAGTGTGTGTTAGATGTTGGTATACCTTGTGCTTCTGTATAGTTAGCTTGCGATTTGTCTTTGTGTGACAGAAATCAACTACTCCTTCCAATGTTTTTAATTTGGTTAAGACGATTTAAGTGCAAGACAGTATAAAAATACATGTGTTATACTCTCTCCAAGCACCATGGCTGTAAAAATAGTTGAAGATGTAATTTATAGCTCAGGAAACATTAGAGTTATATTTGCAGTGATCAGGCACTGGAAGAATATATTATGACTGCCTCAGCCACAGCTGGGTTTGGGACCCCTTCTCTGCAGTCTTAGATGCAGCATAAGCAAATCCCATGTGATAATTCTGGCTCTGTTCAATCCAAGATGCACTGCAATACCCAGCTGCTCCACAGGACCTTCAATTGCCCAGCAGCTCCACCAGACTAAAGTGACACTGCCATTTAATCTCATTATAGTAAAGGACTGTGTAAATTTTGGAACTGTAACATGCAGGTTTTGGGTGGCTGCTCACCTCAATATGTAACTTCAATCAATTCAAGCAGCTGAAAAAGCTATTTCAGAAATTCTGACCACAAAGAAATATAGCTGAAGGTAGGCTGCTGTCTGCAGGGGTGTGCCTGTTAACTTCTGCAGCTTTCTGGGCTTCAGAGATAGAACCAAGGCTGCAGTGGCCTGCAGGTTTCTTCCAGTCACTCAGACTTCAAAACTCTCTCCAGAGCAGAGCACGCACTTACAAGAACCCTCTGAAGGTACTTCACTTCTAATTTAGAGCCATAAGTGGCTCCTATGTCCTGCAAAACAGTAGAAAAGCTGAAACATGTTCAGGTGATGAAAACTGTCCTTTCTTCTAGGATAACCTCTGTATTTTCATATGATGAGAGAGTTTTTTAAAAAATAAAATCCCTGGAACACACCAGCATCTTTATTTATCTTATGGGACATTAATACCACTTTCCCAGTGTTTGGATCCAGGTTCTGGAGCTAACCTGCCCAGACTGGAGGAGTTCTGGTAATGGGTCCTAGTTAGATCCTCAGCTGTGGTCCCGTTCTGTAAGCCACCATAGGTCACCCTGCCAGTGTGCTATTTCCCAAGGAAGGAAACTCAGTAGGTCCTGAAGACCATCAGAGGTTTGGGTCAGACTTTATAATCTGCATAGTTTTATGCAGGATAACCAACTGGAATTGACACATCATGTCCATATAGGCCAAACCTCCCAATTACTGACAGCACTGACACCCAATCTTTCTGGGGCTGTTTGTTGTTTTCTCTCTCCCTGTGTCTCTGTTGGACTTTGAGAGCATCATTTAGTCTTCTCTTTACCTCAGACTCACTCTTGTGAGGAGTGAAGAGGCTGGGAGTGCCATGGGAATATGAGTGTGTCCTAGGCAGCTCTGGAGGAGTAAATCCCCACCCAGGCTGATTGCACAGGTGGGCACATCTGCCCACAGCTCCCACCTGGCTGTGCAATTAACACTCAGATCTGGCAAATGGAGGCTTGGCCATGTGTCCCTACCACCCATCAAATATGTCCGCATTAAACAATTCACCCACCAGCTGCTCCCATTTAGTATTGCAGTGAGCTGGAAACACACAGCTCCACAGCAGAACTCACTTTGCTTAACTTAATGGAGATTATCTTAGAGCAAAATGGGGACTGACTCCTCTTGATGCCTATAGGGCTCACAAACAAGGAAGGTCCCCTTCAGGAACACACCATACACAGAGCACCCTGCATCCACACAACAAATATAAATTATAACAAGAGTTTCCTCTGAAAATGCAGTTCAGGATAATTCTGTATTGACAGACTTCATCTGGAGTATTTTTTTCCTTATTTGCTGGGGAGATAGATGCATAGATACATTCAGGTGAAAAAACAAAGGAAATTTCTAATAAAACAGCAATAAGAGCTGGTTTTTTTTCTCTTGGTTTTTTTCCATTCCCTGCTAATGGATGCCTTCTGCTCATTGTAGGTGTCATTGTGCTGATATATTCTTTTCATATATTTCCACATTCTTTGAATTATTTCTAAGAAAAAGGCACTGAAACTAGGTTTGTCAAAACAAAACTACCCCTCAGATCCAGTGAAGCTCTGACATCACTCTAGGATGTGCCAAATGCACTCATTTACTCAGAGCTCATTCTTGGATACTATTCTCTCTGGGGAGCAACTATACATCAAAAAAAAATGCTTTGTAAAAAGCTCTACTCATGGTTCTATGACAGATTCATTTTTAATATCTGTAAGGCACCACTTCTAAAGCAGGATTTCATGTATCAATAGATTTTACTTCCAGAAACGTTGCTATGATCATGAACATTTCTTAACCAGCTTGCACAAAGTCACCAGCAAAAAAAGCTGCAGTTGCACATAAATAACATCCTTTTCTTCCTGTTCTCTGAGTGGGTTTTATTGGTGTGGTCTTACCTGCCAAACTAAGCTGAGGAGACTCAGTGAAGACTGTTAAATGAAATAGAAACAATTAAGAACAATTCAAGAACATTTTAAAGTCAGATGCTGCCTCTTTTTACTTGTATCAGAATCCAGACCTTGTAAATCAGTTCAAGTGAATGAACGTTTCAGTGTGATGCCAGAGTGAGATCAGAGTTAGCAAAAAATCTGTATTAAGTCTTACATGTGAAGGTAAAAATGAAGGCCAGAAATCACACACCTCCCAGAAATCAATTTTTCAGAAGATATTTTCACTAATTTTTAATAAATAAATTTCAGTATATACAAAGTGTTCTACTTGTGTCTTTTTTCTAAGTAAAATCTAAACTGTGTCTGGAGATAAAGTTCTTCTTTAAAAGTAAGTATTTGCCACATCTGAAGCTGGAACTGACCATCACAGTTGCCTGTTAATGAAGATAATATAAAAAAAATCTATGCAGAAGGGGCAAAAATGCAAAAACCAGAATTCCCTCACTAACCTCTTCAAACTGTGTGGATGTATATATAATGTATATTAGCAGTAAGCAAATGGCAGCCAGAGGCCCCGGTGAGTTTGGAGCCCTCACTGTGCTGATTATTGTATGAACATAAACAGGAAATATTCCTTCCCTCCAAATCACTACAACTGAGACATCAGCAATGTGCATCAGGGCTTGCAGGAAGCAGTGTGGAAGAAGGATGCTGAACCTGAGGGCAACTAATTGGAGCACAGGATTGTGAAATCTATTGGCTGAACATTCAGCCGCAAGCTTTGGAGATTTTTTTTTATTCCATGAAGCAAGTCGACACGAGCTACAAATGAATCACTCGCGGCCTGTCTACTTAAGGGCTCTCATTAACAGTGGGCATCACAGCGAAGATGGATCTTGAGACAGAAAAGAAAGGAGACCAGGGTAATGCTTGTGTCTAATGATTTGGTTGTAAAGGTACAGAATCTAATAAAGCACAAGTTAATAAGCTCTCACTATGAGAGAGCTTAACATGACAGAAAGGCATGGTGGTGACAGAATTTCTATAACCAGATTATATAAATAACCTGGGTTGGTAGGGAGAGCTGTGGACAGAACTCTGTATTAAATATTAAGCACTTGCATTACCTAAGTTAGAGGATCCATTGCAGCCATCAGAAAATTGTTGCATACCCATAATTTCATTGGTTAAGATATTAGAAGGGGAAAGAAAAAGCAATATATACAGAGTTCAGTTAAAAAATATTTATGGTATCTGAGCTCTAAGCCCATTCCTGTGCTGCTGCTGCTCTGGTTATCCTTCTCAATACATCAGGGGTTCTGAGCAGAGCCTACCACCCCTGAATCATCCTTTCTGACAGGCAGGAGTTGTGTGAGAGGAGATAGACTTATTGCAAAGTCAATGACCTGAATTTTCCTAAGACTTCTAGTAATAACAGAACATGATAATGGAAGTCTTTGCCTAGCTAGTAGCTAGTTACAGTTCACTATCTTTCTTAAAATACCAACAGTGAGCAACCAATGATGGAAAATTGCTTGGGGAGAACACATTCATCCTTTCTCCAATGGAAATTTTATCTGGGAGAAGGAAACTGTTACAGTTTGACCAAAAAAAAAAAAAAAAAGCCTAGTTGCTGGTAAAACAGAACTTTACGGGATGTATAAGCAAGACTTCAGGATTTTAGGACAATTAATAAAGTCGTTTGCCATATAATTTCAGCTAATGCATCCTATGATACATTTGCTGAGACTAAAGCATTGTGTGAGTCACATTCATAAGTATACAGTTTAATGCCTAATGACTTTTATTGCATTTCAAAGATTGAAGATTGTTTTCCTTTCTCTTTTTCTGGTTAGGACACTGATCTAACCATAGCCCAGAAAATATCTTGATTGTAAATTCCAGCCAGATAATTAAAAAAAAAAAAA
>VXAC01007842.1:549212-570827 GCA_013399225.1 Rhipidura dahli
AGCAGAAAATAATTAAAAGCAGGGGGGAAATAAAGAAGATGAAGCAGAACTAGAGTTCAGGGAATTTGGCATTTCAAAACTGGTATTAAGTAAATTATTATGAGTTGGAAATGAAAGGTACCGGAAATATTTGCATAGCCACCACTACTGGGGAATCTGAAAAATAGAAAACAACTCTTGCTTAAAAAGCAACCTGAATAAAAGTCTTCCCCCAACTTATCATGTCTGCTGGCCTGACTCTCCTTTTCTCCCACTTCTCAGCTCCTCTTGCTCACTCCTCACCCACCTGTGATGGCAGAAGGCTCTGAGGAGCTGGAACAGCCTGCAAGGAATAGGTGTGTTACTGATCAAAGGTACTCCAGGATGAGCTGCTGGAGGCAGGGGGATTATCCAAGGCTTCTGTCATTGCTGGGCAGCAGCATGGCGACCGTGGCTCCCCTCCTTCCTCCCGAAATCCTTGATGGGAAGTGTTCTGGAAAGCGTCTCCCTGAAAACAGGCCTGCTGAAGACAGAAAACAGAGTAAACACGGCAGCAAGAAGTGATCCCTCCATCCTTGCTCATCGTGCCTCTGACAGATTCACACAGACCCAACATGACAGTTGTCTATGACTTGCAGAGCCTCACAGCCAAGGGGGAGGGGGAGCGAGGGCAAAGTGGGGTAAAAAATGATACATCCACAATAACAAGGCAGTGGTGTGGAAATCTGTCAAGAAATACACACTCCTGATAATAGGAAGGAAGCAAGGGCTGATCTTGTTTATTACAAGGCTGGAGTTAACACATTCTGCTATGTGGGAAATAAACCAGCTCCTTTCTTCAGGAGCAGAGGTGCCCCTCCATCTGCATAATAGCTGTGCACAGCTTGGGATCACTTGATCTTCCAGACACCCCTCTCTTCCTCAGCTGGGTTGTTATCACCCTCTGTTATTATCTTCATATTTCCCCTGGTTATTATCAGCATGTTACCTTTGCCTTTATGTCGACAATCTACCTGGCAATTTTCTCCTCTCCAGCTGTCTTCCGTGTTTCCTAGGTAAGAAAACTAATGTTCTTTGCTCCAGAGTGAATGTCCTATTCATTATTCTCAATGTACTGTGACACAGCAACACTGAATATCAAAAGCCTGCAGTAAATTCTCATCTATTTCTCCGTCATATAGAACAATTAAGCAAACAGCACAGATAGCAACCTGCCTTTTATTGTCCCTACTGAATTTAGGTTTGACTGTGCTACATTTAACAATTGCCCAGACCCACAATGCAAATGAATGTGTGGATAAACACTGTTTAATATTGCACATTTTGATGTGCCAGAGAGCACTTCCATTGTACCACGTTCTTGATGGCAACCCAGATAAATCACTTTTCATACCCAAACAGGCTGAAACAGAATGCAATTAGTGAAAGAATTGCTGCAAAGAAGCTCTGTACTGACACTGTGATCAGCTGCCTGTGTCCATACGGCTCCTGGACTGGCAGGGAAATGAACTCTTGCAAAGGGTTTGTCTCTGACCCATTCTGTGCTCTAAGTCAAGTCTCTGGAGGTAGGACTGCCTTGATGTCACAGTCTGGGTGTCTTGTTTCCCCCAGGGTGGTTCTGGAAACCTGTAGTCACCAGCATCTCACAGATAGAGAGAATGGTCAAGGTTGGAAGGGACCTCAGCGGGTCATCTAAGCCAAACTCTCAGCTCTGTCAGAGCACAAGGCACAGGATTGCATCCAGACAGTTCTTTAATATCTCCAGTGAGGGGAACTACACAACAATCTCAAAATCAATCTCAAAAAACTTCACAAAAGCAACAAATAAGATTGACCTGGTTCAGAAGAAGTAACAGAGTGCTTCATCATTCTTGACAATCACACTGAGGTACGCACTGGTCATTTGGTCTTTCAGTTAAGTAAAAGTTAAATAAATTCCCTGTTGTCCTATAAAATTGACCATTACCACAGTAAAAATCTTTCACCTTTACTTATAAATGCATCAAAACCTGTAGACCTCAGCAAAGGCACATGATTGGTAGCCAGCATTTCTCATGCTTAGAAACTTAGAGTTCTGCAAACTTTACCAAAATGGCAGTCAAGCTACCTCAAAAGCCAGAACATGTGAAAATCATTATGACAGCCTCAGATCAAAATCCAAATGTGAAATATCCACTTAAAAGTAGTAATTAAAACTAATAAATAAAACAGGATTTAAGCCAGCATTATTTACAGTTTCTTCATGTAAAAACTACACAATTATAAGAATTTAAATGAAAATGTTGTTGTCAATTTCCATTTGAAAAGGCTATTTAGGGGGGCTTAATGACTTCAGTTTTTTAAAGTCATTTTGTACACATGGTTAATTAAATGCACAAGGACTTCCACTGAGAATCAGGATGTTCTAAATAATGTAATAATAACTTGTGTAACCAATTACTGTAAAATAAAACTGGATTGTCCAATATGACCTCTCTGGCTTCAGTATTCATAATTTTAAATCCCTTTTAATTAAATCCTCTGGGTACTATATTTAACGTAAAACAACCATGACCTTCTTTATAATATAAATGTAGTAGCCATAGTGGGTCAGGAATGAATTTTGGTTCCACAACTGGGTGACTCATTCATCAGAAAATTCTCTGGGCTGTCATCCTATTTAAACAACATCATGAGCCAGTTTCTCAGCTGGTGTAAATAGGGTGTTGTAAATTGACTGTAATGGCACAAGGGCTTTATACCACTGCTCTTTATTTCTAAGCAACAGAAAACAGAGGGAAGTACACATGTATTCTTTGATTTACTAATGAAGATGAGGTTTATTCTGAGAAAAACATATCACCTCTTCCCCCTCCCTCCTGGGCTTTTTGGTTTGGTTGTTGGGGTTTTTTTGTTAGGGTTTTGGGTTTTTTTATTGTAGGGGTTTTAGGGAGAGCTTGCTGCATTCTGGGTTTGGGTCTTAGATTTTGTTTTTTTGTTAATTAGTGTTGTACTTTCCAGAACAGCATCAAGGCTAAGTGAGAACTTGTTATCTAAAGTGCATGACAATAAACATATCAAACTTGGGAGTGATTTTTCTATGATGTTAGCAAACTACCCACACAAGCTATAATAGTTTTTCCCTTTTTCTGATTTTTTTTCTGCCTATTTTTAAACCAGCTGAACCATCTTTTCTGCACAACGAAGACCTGTAAGTATGTTATATCCTCATTTTGCTTTTTACATCATTTAAGTAGTTGTTATATTTATAAAACACAGATTTTCTCAAAATATAAAAAGTCAGGACGTAAATGCAGACACACACTTAAGTGCAGACACACACATATGCTTAATATCCAGTCACAGAAAATCTCAAAATTAATTTATCATATTATTTCAAGTGACACTGATGAACCTTTCAAAATGTCTAAAATATGCTGCAGTTAGTATAGGCAAAATGTGTTACACACTAGATAGATGGATAGACTGAATTTCATCTATACTACACTAATCTGAAAAAAAAAAAAAAAAGAGGCAGGACCAAGAAATGATCAGAGCATGTTAGAAGGCTGATTGTGGATATCTCATTACTCATTTTTCCTTGCCATTGCCCTTCAGAGGATCCCTACAGAAGTTTAAATAATGACATAAGGCCCTGATGCCAAAAATGTAACACAATTATGTAAAAAGCTATTCAGATTTTTAACTTATGTGCTGTTTTCTTGTGAAGGCAAAGTATGTAAGGGAATCACTGATGAACAGATCAGGGAGTTCTGACCTCAGCACTGGGAAGGTGCACAAAGCATTTATTGCAATGCAGCTAACATTCCATTTTGCTAATCAAAAAATTCCAACCATTCAACAAGATTTAAGACCTTTTCATTCACAAGGTCACTTGATTCCTTCTTTCTGGAGCACTAAGCAATCTATCTGACTCATTTTAGTCTTTTATTGGAAGATTTTATTGTCTGAAGAATATGGTCCCAGAATCCATGCTGCCATGTTGTCATGGTTCAGCAATGGTACTCCCCAATTCAGAGTTCCCACTGAGGCTCAACTGGATGGGACCCCTTCTCCCTGGAAGACATTCCTTTTCCCCTTTCCCCCAGCCCCAACCATGACAAGGCAATACCTCCAAGTCTTAACCATGACCCTTCCTGGCTACTGCAAATATTAACCCTGTCCTGGCTGGAACCAGGATGCATATATTACTGCTGTCATATCAGAAAAAAAAAGAAACCCAAACAAATCCTTTTTTCTGCTTCTTTTAAAAAATAACACAGAAAAATCTTATCTTTAGTGGACCTTAGTCTTTTGGGATTGAGGTAATAGGACAAGAGAAAATTGAAGCAAACTGTCACCTACTGCTGTGGACTGAGTAGGAATGCAACGATGAAATTTCAAATATAAGGCAGAGATATACAAGGGGAAAAAAAAAATTCCCAAAAAGTTAAGGTTTGCTAACAGAGGTGTTTTATTGTTTTCATATTCAGTCCTTTATGTTAATACATGAATATACACTGTGTGTGCATCATGTAATCAGCTCATAGGGTAAGCATTAAATTAGATCCTATTTTCATGCTCAGCACACTGATGAGGAGATGAACAAAACACATATCTCTGATTTCTAATTCTTGATTTCCAGTAGGGAGTTGTCCAGAAGTATTGAATCAAGAGCCACTGAACCATCCCATTTCTATTTATTGTTGAATAGATTTTATCCTTTTCCTTCTCACTTTCTCACGCTTTCTTAGTTTTCTTTCTTCACCAACACTTTTCATTAGCTAGCAAGTCTACATATACATACAAATGTAGAAATATATGTATGTATTGTGTTTTTCTAGTGACACCAGGAACCTTTGGATGATGATCTAAATAAGTAATTGTAGTGTTCGTGTGTGTGTTGTGCTCTCCTAATTTTCCATCCTGTGTTTGTAAGAGTTGTAACAGTATGGACCTTACAAATAATCTGTTTGACCAGCAAACAGAGACTACTATAGATCTTAAAGAAAATGAGGTTTCTTTTTTTTTTTTTTTTTTCCCCTGTGTCGCCGTCATTAATCCTTCCCTGGGAAATACTTTCTTCTTGCTAGGAAAATAAAACAAAATAAAACAAGACATGAACTAAACCACAATAATGCTGCTTTACCATTTGAAGGTGCTAAAATATCACAGAAACTAAGATATAATACTATGTAATTTCTTGCTGTAGAGGTCACTGAAGTGGCACCTTCTTTCTTTATATTAGTGTTTGATCCACTGGCTATTTTTCCAAATAAATTAGAACTGAACACATTTCAATCATCCTGGTGTGCTCTAGATATTGTAAGCAGCAGCTGCATAACTCTTCTCAGCCACAGACAATCTCTGAGCCCTCTTCAGGGACAGTCTTAGGCAGGTTTTCAGACACAGCTCTTATATATCACTATAATGAAAGTGGCACTTTCTTTTTTACAGAGTCTGGTCTCCTGGTTGCTTCTAAATGCTCCCTTGCATCACTGGATAGAATGGAAACATTTTCTCATTGTAAGTACTTATCTTTGTCCCCAGTTAATGTTATGGCAGGAACTAACTCTATAAACAAAAATATTACAGTGATGACATTCCAAAATTTCAGCTGCAAATTACCTTCTCTACTGTCCTTCGTATTTTTTGTCTTTCAGATGAAAAAATGGGTAAATTCTGATGGGAAAACATGAATAAATTTGCTGAAAGTATGTCCCTCCGCTGAAGATTTTCCATTTATCTTAGAAAAAAAAACCCTGTTAGCTACAATTTCTTATGTTTCTTTTCTTAGAAAATAGAATAAATTTGGTAACTTGATGTCAGGAATATGACTAGCAATAGACTTCCTATCACATCTGTCTTAAGCCCTATTCTTAAACTGCAAGATTACTGCAGGAGTCTTTAATAATTAATTTTGCAAAAAATCTCTTTTTTAAGGTCACACTGCAGTTCTTACCTTACATGTATAAGATATACAGATACATGAGCACTTTCTAGGAAGGACAGTAGAACAATATTTATTTTTAATAAAAATATGTGATAAATAAATATAAGAGATTAATAACAACAGTGTGAATAAGACATATTATGCAGGAAAATATTTAGGTTAGATAATGTAACTTAGTTTAAGTGGGTCATGGATAGAATGTCCCACGTCTGTCAGTCTGTCAAAAGTACAAACCACTTATCACATATCAGACAAAGGCAAAACATTAAACAAAAAAACCCAAACCAAACCAAAACAAATCTGTTTTGTTTCATGCTTAGCTTATTTACACATTTATTAAGAAGTTATAAGCCGTCTATATTCAGAAGCTTCTGTTCTTATTTAGTGGGAAATAAGAGAAAAGGAGTCTAAATATGCAAAACCTGAAAAAAAACATTGTTGAAATGAAGTTTTCACACTCATGGTCTCTAAAGCACGTATGTAGCTGTCATCCTCACAGCTCATAAAACTGCCTACGTGCAGTCACAAGTGCTCAGGGTTTACCAGAAGCCAAACAGGCAGATGGATCATTCTCTGTATATGTGTCTACATAGTTTTACTCTTGTTGCATACCGCTGATTATCCTCCCTCCACCTGCAGGCTCCCTTCAATTGCATGTTTGTCCTTTTTGAACCCCATAGCAAGCTATTATAAATAGAAGAAGTGTGGAATGATATGGTGTACATGCACTCTGAATGCACTTGACCCAGCTCCACTCAGCATGACACTGGATATATGTACATGTTATCATATAAATTTATTCTTTCATTCATTGTAAGTTCCTGCTCATACACCCACCACACTGCCTGCATTTTGGTATGTCTTGAACTTCAGCTTTGGAATGTAACAACTGGCATGCTGATGAGGAAAGTTGGTTGGAATATATGAATGTGAGAATATCCATATTAGGTCAGAACAACTGGGGTCTACTCCAGTAAATTGATTTCAACAATGGACAGAAGTCTGGAGGACATGATGCCAACAAAAACCAACAATCTCTCTTTATCATTCTCCTTTCCTTTAGGAACTTCTGTTTTAGAGATCTGCTGAGCCCGATGAGGGGCTTTTGTGCTCAGTAAACCTTGATAGGTTTATTCTGCATAAGCTTGTCCAATCTCCCCTGAAGTCCACAAAGATGTTTTACGTGCAAAATATTCTTCAGCAAAACTTGTTCCTGTCTTGTGTCTTGTATAATGAACTATCAATGATCGCCTCTCCTCTTAAAAAATAGGTGAGTTCTGTGAGTTTCATTTGACTGTCTCTTGTTCTTCAACTAGAAGAGACTGTGAACAATTTAATCTCCACCTACTGTCTTCTTATCACTCAAGAGTTTTTAAAATTTCTATCACATCCTTCCCCCATGTCAACCCTTTTCCAGACAGAAGACTTGTAGCTCACACAAGAGTTCCTTGTATGAAAGCTGTTACAGACAGTTGATCATTCTTGCCACCTTTCTCTATATTTTGTCTAGTTCTCCTTCATGAATTTGAGATGAGAGGCTCAGGACTTCACAGAAATTTCCAGGGTATGTCTGAATCCATGACTTTATATGGTGGAAATGATCTCTGTTTTTCTCTTACTCTCTTTACAATCCCCAACATTTGCTTTCTAATGGCTATTGAGCACCAGCTGACATTTCAGTGCAAATTTCTTTCTCAGCAACAAAAAAATTTCTCCTGACTGGCAACAGTTATCTCAGTGCACTTTGTAAATAAAAGTAGAATTCTTTCCTTCTTTCATCCTTTTACATTTAACTATGCTGAATTTCCTCTGCCCCCTTTTTTTTACTCTTTCACTTATTTCACAAAAACCATCTGCAATTTTTTTCTAGTCAGACCTCATCCTACCTTGAATAATTTAGTATCATCACCCAACTTCCTTACATCACTGCTCACCCTGTTATGCAGGTCACTGATAACCATATTAAGCAGAACAATCCCCTGCACATATTCCTGTGGAATTCTACTGCTCATCTCTCTTCACTGGGAGAATTAACTATTTACTTCTACTCTCTGTTCCTGTTTTATAACCAGTTATTTAACTAAGTAATGACCCTTTTATGTCTTATGCATGGCTGCTTAATATCTAAATCCAAATAGATTATATCAATAGATTATATCAGTCAGATCTGCTTTATCCATATGCCTGCTCACCCTTTTGAAACCTTCAATAAATTTTCAAGAAGGTAATTCCCTTTGCAAAAGCCACGCTGACTTTTCCAAGGTAAAGTACATCCATTCATATCTGCACCAGTTCTATTCTTAAGTATAGTTTCTCCTAATTTTCCTGCTGTTTGCAAGCCAGCACACCAGGTTTACAAGCCAGCACATCTGCAAATGTTGTGCAGATTTTTTTTTCTTTAACTGGTGTTTTGTTTGTCATCCTCCAGTTTTCAGTAAAGCAGTTTTAAATTAAAGATCAGATATCAGTGCTATTAATTCAGCTACTTCATCTCTGAGTTTCTTTGGAAAATCTAAACATGCCATGCTCCTCTCAGGTTGTTTGTCTTCACTTTGACAGTTAATTCCATAATTTCCACTTGTGTCTTAAATATATCTTCTGGAAATTCTCTGCAAAGAAGAAAGAAAATGAAGAATTTTACATGCCGATAGAAGAGTTGGGAAAGTCGATTCCATCCAAGAAGGAAGGTTATCAATTCTGTAAAGTCCTCTAAAAAAGCAGAAAGCTCAAAGGTGCTTAATTTTCCTTTTTAGACCGAAAACCAAGACATTTAGCTTTTCTTTTTAGTTTTGATTTTTCCTGGGGCTGCAAGAATGTAACCACAGTATTTCTAAGCAATTATAATACCAGATTTTTTTTTCCTTAAGGATTTTTGGGCATTTCAAGATTAAGAGATTATCTATTTGCTTGTCCTTCCCTTCTGTAGTTACCAGATATATAGGAAGTTTTAACTAGATGAGAAACATTCTCATACCTAGATCTTTCTTTTAACATCCCCTCATTCTTTAAAATAGGTTGTCTTAAAATACTGCTGCTAATTTTTGCTTGTTCCCCTTGTGCAGCAGAACATAGTACAGCCTTATGCAAGCAACAAGTAACTCCAGAAAATGAAAAATTACTCGGGAAAGAATAAAGACTGGATAATTTATGATATATGGCAACACTGACATTATGGAAAAATAATTGCATGCACATGCAGGCTACAGAAGTGCCTCTTAACCTTCCTGCAGTAACTACTTGCACTGTCTTCTGCCATGAATGAGGTTGGTTCGAGGTAGTGTTTGTCAGTGCATTTATAGTGGGGTAGGTGCTCAGCCAGTCAGGTATTGCAGCTCAGCTGGTACCTTAACTTATTCATTACCAGTAAACACTTATATGATTTGAACTAGGAAAACTGTGTTTCTGATGAAAAGAATATAGTTTGTAACTGTTTCTATTCCAAGCTGTAATACACTAGAAAGTGAGGAAGGGCTTATTCTCTTAAGGAATGACTGCTTGGTCAGCAGATGTTCTGCAAAGTGGAAGATGGACAATATATGGTGAAAGGCCATGTGTTCTTACAGCAGTCATCCTGTTACTGCAGAGCTTTCTGCACTCTGTATCATCTTCTCATTATAATCTTTATCCTATCCAACTAGAAACTCATTAGGCTCTGTCAATATGACAAGCTGTCCAGTTTGCATCTCTCAACTATCTGGATATTTGCTAATAATAACCTTTTTTTTAATTTCACATCCATAAGTCAGCAAAAGTAATGTATGACTTCAGCCATCTTGTATGTCACAGTAATTTGGCCATTGGCAATATGTGAATTTTGATCATCTGGCTGAAACAGCACCTCTTTTCAAACATATTTTTCTAAACATTGCTAATATAAACTTTCAGTTAAATACCATGCAATTAAAATTGTGTCTTATTTTGAATAAAACAGTTGTAACCTCTTGTTCTGCGTAGTCTCATAAACTTCACAAAATTGAATCGAAAATTGCATATTGTGTATTTTCACAAATTATGATAGTCTTACCTCTATAATATGCACATTCTGGAAATTCAGGAGGTTTTTTTCAGCTCCTGAAAGGGACCTGTAAAGAAAAAACATGGTTTTCTGTTGGGACTGTGATTTCAAAGTCTAGAGATACTGTTCTAGCAACCTGGTCTAGAGGAAGATGTGTCTGGGGGGACATGGCAGGGGGCTTGGAACTGGATGATTTTTAGGGTCCTTTCTGACCCAAATTGTTCTACGATTCTATGAAATTACAACAACTGAAAACATTTTGAAAACACAATAAATACAAAGTATGTTGTCTTCCAGGTTTTTGTCTAGTTTTATTGTTATCTGAGAGACATGTTAGACTTCCTATCTTAAGGTGTGAAAATAAAGCTGTGTACCTTGGTACCTTGGTAAAGTGCATCTTTAACATCCACTGCTGGTAAGGGTTATGAAAGCAATGTTGACTAATTCCAACAGTTTCATTAAAGTAGAAACCAAAATACATTCTAAAAAAGACATTTGAAATTATAATTTGTAAATTTTGATAGAAATCAAGTGAATTTGTTTCCTTTAATCCGTCTTTCTTGGTTCATGGAAGTACGGGATAGCTACTGGGTAAAACCAAAAATTTAACAAAGAAGGTTCATAATTGTTACTAAGCTGCAATTTAGTCATTAAGTAACAGTACAGCTGCATTAATCAAGTTTTTAAAATTTAGATAAAATGCCTAATTAACTTGAGAAAAGTAATTTAGTTTGGTTTATAATCAAACACAGATCACTTTTCAGCACTCAAAGATAATTTCTGGTATAATTATTTTTGCTTAAGCATCATTTGAACTGCTGAGATGGAATTGCTAATTATCTAATTTGGTATTGATAATGTTATATTGTTTCTTTTTACTTAAATATAAGCAATGTCTTGTTACTGGTGATAATGACAATTGATGTACTTATTACTTTTGTTCAAATGTTTTCATACAAATATAAAATACTGAGATAAGTTTATGTATGTCAGTGACCTTCCTGTAAGCTAATGGACTAAGAAGCTTTAGTAACCTGTAAAGGTTGATTGCTCTTTGTGTCTCCTATATCAAACACGAAATTTTAAAGTTTAGTTTTAGGCAATAATTTTCTTGGTTTTGTTATAGTGTCTCAAGAAGATATTTTATGTATTTTTTGACTGAAGCAGTAAGATCTAGACATAGTGTCTAGATGTTAATTATAGAACAAGGAATTATGTGATGCTTTGTTAGAAATTAATGATGTCCAAATTAAACAGAATGTTGCATTTTTAAAGCACTTGATTACTGAACTATGACTGTTCAACTTGCTAAGAGGATCCACCATTTGTCATTAAAAAAAAATCCCCAGTATCAGACTTAGTGAAAATGTCAGACCCTTAGTTTTTCCTCCCTAAAGATTAAAGACAATTACAAAGAGCTTCAAAATGTGCAAAACAGTGCAGAAGATCTCTGTGAATAAATAGAACACCTGTTTTCTGTGTTATCTGCTAATTCTGCTCATGCAGTTTAGGAATAGCAGTGCCTAAACAGGATGGTGTTGTGGCCTGGAAATTTCAGTAACACTTTGACATACATGGCACACTTGTGGCTATAGAATAATCACTTCTGTCCATCAAACATTCCAGACAGCGTGTCTTTACAGGACTGATGCAGCGTCATGCTACTGAGATCTATGGTTGTTTCAGCCACAGTGATGATTCTGTTTATCATCTACATAGCAGTATTGTAAGAATGAAAAAACCCAAGAGAAAGACAGCTAATTAATAATCTCCATAATTTTACCATGATCAAATTCCTATCACTCACTTCAGGAAATGCACCAGTTAACATGCTAAAGACCCTTTGTGATAACTTCTCTTTTGTTAATAAAACCTGGAATTTCACCTAGAGTCATGCAAGATAGTTTGTGAAGCATACTTCACCCCAAGAGTCATACAAAAGGGTGCATCTGATACTACAGATTGTTGATGAAATCACTGGCTTTTGAAAATGAAACATGAGCCGTCCCTAAATCATGTTTTTCATCCAATAACTGACTAATGTGAAATATACAAAGGCCTGAAACAAAGTGCTGGGTAGCAGGACAGGTATTCCTTCAGCTCCCTTTCTTGTCAAGCACTGTATCTTGTCAATGGGGAGCTGAAGCTGAAATGACATGTAAGGAAAATTGAAAGCAAGGCTCCAGAGAGCAAAGCCCTATGGGGAGCTCTAATCAATTGACAAAAGGAGCATCATATTCGGACCTCAAGAAAATGTTATGACTGTTGCTTCTGGGTTTTGTGCTAGGTTTGATAGTGTCAGCACCAAAAGAGCGTTCTGCACACAGCTAAAGTTTTAGGCCTTTCAGTGCAATTCCTCTTGTGCTTCATAACAGAGCTGGGAAACAGAATTTCTCAAAAAAAAAAAAAAAAAAAAAATTGAAATGCATTCTGAAAACAAAACAGGTAAATTTTAAATCAACTCCAAATTTCTGGAGTCTCTGCTCTGATTCTGCACTGCAATCAGAATATGCAACACTTTGTGCCTCTCTGGACCAGAAACCTGATTGCATAATAGAAAAGTTCAGGACCCATTCTTGGATTAATAAGAAAACTCATCCTTAATACTTCACCAAGTGACATCAGCAAAAGACAGGGATGTTGCAGCCAGGGAAAAGGACATTTTTTCCCCAATAAAAAGGAGGAAGGCTGTCAAACCATGGTACTTCAGTAGAATGATGTCTATGGCCGACAAGGTAAAGACTCAAAGACCTATTTTTTATTTTGCAAACACACACCAAAAAAGCTCACCAAAAAACCAAGACAAAGCCAAGATAAAAACAACACTCAGAGTTCAACAGGAAACCTTTTAGCAGCTCTTGAGCCAGTCAATATTCCTATGCTACGTTTTCTTTTGCATCCCATGTGTACTAATGACAGATTAATGAGCCACATAGGTAGAAGGGGGAGTTTGAAAGCCAGCTAGATGCCGTGAATTTTCCCAAACATGTCAAAATAAGAAAAGTGACTGTACTAAATAACTCAGAGCTAATACACTGGAGTAAATGAGTGCTTAATAAAATTTGGTGCTTTTATTTGCCTCCTTGAGAATTGGTGATGTAGCTGCTCCACACTGTAGCATAGAAGTACACATACAACACAGACAAGAGTATATAAATCTTCAAAATCAGTATTTCATTTAAAGCTGAAATTCCAGGCATCTGCTTATGAAAGAATATTGAAAAATATGTCATACTAATATGAGTGCCAGATGGTTTTTCTCATTTTTTTTTGTTACAGTAATGTTTTGAAGACATGGATGGAACCTTCATGGATAGGCCTTTTCAATAGTTATTTGTATGTAGAAAATCATAGAATTCTGAAAATAAGTATCCATCCAGAGAGGACACTTCTAGCTAAGCATCACAAGTCTCTGCTTTTCTAGTACTCATCCCTGGAAAGAAATTTTGTGAGTCAAATGTTTTGGCTTTGTGTTTGACCTACAGCCTTCCTGGCTCACTGACAGTAACCCTGCAGAGGTAGAAAAGGAAAGATATGGAGGCAAATAATATTTGGCAGTCCATTTCTAGCTAATGTCAATTTTAGTTTTGGCCTGAAGTACAAAAGTGGAACTGCCAAGAGATTCTGGGTGAAGATGCAGGAAGAAAATATTTATTCTAGATTTTGTGAAATGGTAGACTTCTAGCATTGTCTTTGAAAAAAAAAAAAAAGTCTTGTTTGAAGCTCCAAATCTTTTCATAGAAGCACTTTACTAATCTCTGTTCTTATATCTATTCAGTACAGATAGCTGCCTTTGCCAGAAAAAAAATTTTGTTACTTGGATGGGGACTGATTCCAGTTCAGTAACAATAACACTGTAGAAAAACTAACTCTTATGGTTCACCTCTCAAAAAGTAAAACAGAGATGGAAATTTGCTATTGATCTTTTTAGAGCTAGAAGTTCCTGTGACACTGTCCTTTTGAAAGACAGAAAAAAATGTACTTGAAAGGCAGAAAAGTCAAACCACTCACTTTCCTTATAAAGGTGAACAGACTAACCCATTAGTCAGACAGTACAAATATGTGTTCTATTTAGCCATGGTTCATGCTTTTAAGAATCACCTGCTTGTAGAAAGCATTTAACAAATTTGGGGGAACTATGAAAACAACAACATGGACATCTCTTCAATATTAACACATCATGAGGTGGAAATTTTCCAAAAGTAGCCTTGAACCTCAGCAGGGTGGATTGGAGGAGGAGTGATGAGCTCCCACACTGCAATTTTAATTACTAGAAAATCAAAGTTGAACATCAGACATGGGATTTTTCTCTCTAAATCAAAAGGACAGCAGCAAAGTGATCAGCTTTGTGCTAGACGAGGAAAGGACCTCCCCTGTGGAATGCATGATCTAAGGATACATCTGAAAATAACCATGACAGCAGCAGAAAAAAACTCACATCTGTGAGCTTGCAGCTTCCTCCTGTACTGTCTTGGTGAAAGGTGAAAAGGAGGCACACATA
Source organism: Rhipidura dahli (assembly GCA_013399225.1). NCBI lineage: Eukaryota > Metazoa > Chordata > Aves > Passeriformes > Rhipiduridae > Rhipidura > Rhipidura dahli. Next base: position 563,640 of record VXAC01007842.1, read on the forward strand.
ATAGCAAGCTGTCCATATATTTTGCAGGTTGATGCCATCTTCGGTATTGAATCCAGTGCTGTGAGTTTGCTGACCTTCCAAAAGCAGAAAAAAAGAGTGTGTCATTTATAATGACTATTGACTTTTTTAGTACAGGAAATGTCCTCACTTATGATATCATTTAACTGAGTCACTATTTTAAAACAAAGTTCTTAGATCAGAAGCTTGATTTTTTCCTTGTTTAGAAAAAAAATCTACCCTTTTGAGACCAACTCATAATAAAGCAAGCAATAGATTTATGATTTATGTCTAACATGTCTTAATGTTAGGAAGAATGAAGGGATATAACAGTCTTAAAAACCAACAGTAAATATGAGCTTAAAACTAATAAAAGGAAATATAAGGTGAGCCAACCACTGTAAATATCACACATTTTTATCTGCAAAGTTTTGCTATCAATCCGTTTCTTAACAGTACCAGACAAATAAAATGAAGTATTCTTGATTGTCAGTGGTCCCTACGCTGAAGAAATATCCCATTATTGACAGAAAAAAATCATTATTTTATTCATTTTGACCCCTCCCCAAAAGAAAGGCTTTTGAATGCAAATTTTCTTGGTTTCATTTTGGTTTTCTTTTCCAGGCTATACCAAATGCACTGACATTTCTGAAGAAAATTCGGTGATGTCTGATGTTGGCTTCTCCATTGGAAAAATGGCACAATCTCTTATAAAAAAATCCTATAATAGTTATGGATTTTAAAAAATGGCAGTTATAAGTTTCAAAGACATTTTGAAAACTCTTTCTGTAGGTGGGAAAACTCTTTAGCCAGGGTGTCCAGCTTAGGAAGGTACCACACACCCCTGAGCCCACCTGCCTTCGTCCCAGTGGAGAATCATTTCCCACAAAATTAGAAGCATTTCACAGATAGGCCATGTATGCCATTAACATCTTTAGAAACACCTTACATGAAAGTATGCAAGATTTGAACCTTGAGTGCTGTGTCTGGGGTACCTCAATTTAAAAAGGAGATTGAAATGCTGAAGCATGTCTAGAGAAAGGCAAAGAAGCTGGGAAAGGGTCTAGAAAACATGTCCTGTGAGGAACAGTTGAGGGATCTGGGGTTTAGTCTGGACAGGAGGATTCTCAGGGCTCTTTACAGCTACCTGAAAGGAGGCTGCAGTGAGGTGAGGTTGGCCTCTTCTGACACATCTAAAGTGAAAGGACGAGTGGAAATGGCCTTAAATTATGCTAGCAGAGGTTCAGGTTAAATATTAGGAAAAAATTTCACTGAAATGGTGGTTAGGCACTGGAATAAGTTGTCCAGGGAGGTGGTGGAGTCATCATCTCTGGAAGTGTTCAAGAGGTGTCTGGGTGTGGCATTTGGAGGTTTGTTTTTGGGGTGATTATGGTGGTGCTGGGTTCATGGTTGGATTAGATAACCTTGAAGGTCTCTTTCAAGCATGACAATTCCCTGATTATGTGATTCTGTGTTTTACTTTTTGATCACTACTGTAGACTCTTGAATGTACCATTTTTTGTGTCCAGACTTGATCTGTCACCCAGCATCTACCTGGAGTGCAGTTGTCCTTCCATGCTTTTTTTCACATCATCCACTTGGATCACAATTGGTTTTTCATTGATTTTTTCATTGATTAGATGATCTTGAAGGTCTCTTCCAACCTGGATGATTCTGTGATTCTGTAAAGATGATTAAAGAATGTCTGCCCAGAAGGAAGCACCAAAATCTTTACCCACTCAGGAGTATACAAAGTAATTATCATCCAGTAATGACTTTAAAATTAAGAAAACATGTTGTATTTTTGAGCCTGAGGCTAAGGTTACTTATTCATTGTCTCAGACTGAATCTGAAGAAGTCTCCAACATTGATACAGACATATTAAATATTTTGCTAGAGGCTAATTTTTAAATAACTGACTGACTAATTAGTAGCATCAAAGTGTGGAACTCTGCATCACCTTTGGTGTCCACTTACTGCCATAAATAAAACTTTTCATGTGCTGTGGCAGTATCTTCGGTGCTGAGTGGCTCTTGACCGCTTTTTGAGTGAAGGCAAAGGACAGTTTTCACAGCTGAAATTCTGTATAAAAGAATGCAGCAGATGTAGTCTTCAGATTGCCCAAGTCCCTGTGATTAAATGGTTGTCTTGTTTCACCAGGCTGAGCATGAGAAAAAGTTACTGTGCTCCAAACTGAGTCCTTGGCAACATATGGAAATTCTCTTAAGGAAAAAGGAGGTGAATATACAATTTCTGGCACCATCTTCTCTACTCCAAACACCTTCTGTCATCACCTCATCTCACCTGCTTTCTAGAATTTTTTTTATTCTCCCTGACTCCATTTATCTTTACTTTTGTCATAAGTGATTTTCTCTTGGAAGACTGTATTTGACTTCTCTGCTCTGCCAACTCTTTCTGCTAAAGCAAAAAGAAATCATTAGGAAGTCAGGATCAAACAAAGCAAAACAAATAATCTATAGTCAGTGCTTCGGCATGTCTGAAAAATAGGAATGACTCCACATTTTTTAATTCCTAGTAGGCTGCTCAATCTGCAGCATTCCTGTGCTACACAGATAGCATAAAAGGGAAGCTCCTTTCCTGCTCTGGGGTCTCTCAACCCTTCTTATTCTTTCTACCAGGGACAGAAGAAAGGAGAGACTAGAGGAGGTAGACAACACTCCATCTTTTTTTGGGATTTCTTTGGCAGTTTGAAAGTCTGTCTGCCAGACTATATCTAAAGGCCTTCAATCACTTAAGTTCTGCCTTGCATCACTGGGAGGCAAGGCAAAAACCATCACTCAAATGACCCCCACCCGACACTGGCATAGCGTCTCCCAGTTGCAAGAAAAGTAGCATTTCTTTTAGTTAAATTAAAAAAAAAAACAAAAAACAAAAAACAAAAAACCAAAACAACCAAACAAAAAGCCCTGCTTCAAAAAGAAAAAAAATAAGGCAGATGCTTGAAGCACAGGCCCTGAAAACACCACTACTAAGACTCATTTATTCATCAGCAGAATGCAAGAGAAGAATGCAGTTTAATGTCTTTGTTACACCACAAAGCCAGACTAAACTCAACATGGGGAAGGGTTTAAGACTGTCTATATCTTATGCTGAATTCAGTGATGTATGTTATTAAAATAACTAATTAGCATAATTAAATATTCCAAGGATTTACAACACCCCTATTAACTTGGTATATGAATATATCAGTCTTAAATATATTTTCTTCCCAGTACTGCTGTCAGATAGCAAGGTATTATTAATTCCACACATGGAAACTGGAGTTCAGAGTGCTGAGATGGTGTTTGTCTGTGCATTGGCATACAAGCCTGGCAAGATCCATGGGTAATTAGGACTCATGGCCTGTAAAAATGTCATGAAACTTTCTGGTCACATCTCTGACAGCCTCCAGCCACCAGCTCAGATAGAGCCAGTCTGGTACATCTGTGCGGTTTTGCTCTACACGGGTTCAGTGGCATTGCAAAACTTACACAAAAATAGGGAACTGAACTGGGGCTATGAAAATGAGAAAGTCAATACCCTCAGTATAGGGCCACACTTGCTTTTAGGTGTTGAATTATGCCAAGGACAAATAACAAAAGGCAGATGCTTTGGAGCTCTTTGGGCTCATCACTGCTTAAGAGGAATGGGAATGACACAGCAGGTGTGTGTTACAGAAATGCTACCTTGTTTATACAACTAACATAGAAATAGCATAAAACTTTAAATAGAATTTCTCAGTTAACCTTTGCTCTATGTAATCCACAAGTCATTTATACTAGTGAGAAAGAAGAAAAAAAAAGTGTGTTACATCGTTTCCCATATTTGAATGCTAATGGCTTTCACATTTATTCAGTTCACAATGACCAGGCACATAAAATACCCCATCTGCCCTACACAGTCACTTATTTTCCAAAAATGGTGTGTAGACTGTGTCAGTGAAATTTGGGCCGCATCATTTTATTGATTTTCCAACAGTCTAGCAAAATCAATGGACAACTCTGCTTAGTAATCAATGGTATTATCTGACCATTAGCTGGTATTAGAAGAGAGATCCAAACATCTGATAGACAGAGCTAATAGCATGCATGTCTCTTCAGAGCTGTGCAGGTCAAACCACAAAAGTGATGGCAAATTTATCTCATATGGAAAAGCTGTTAATGGAAAAGAAAATAACAGCAGGAAAAAGAAAATGTTGCTATCATATAATTTCTTAAAGTAGGCAAATCACCAGAAAGCAAGTTGTCACAGCTTTCTGTAAAGACTAAGCATTCCCCATTATGAAAGAGATCTGAAACTGCTGAAATGAGCCCAGAGGAGGGTCACAAAGATGAGGGCTGCAGTACCTTTACTGTGAGGACAGGCTGAGAGACTTGGAGCTGTTCAGCCTGGGAAAGGCTCCAGGGAGAGAAAGTAGCACCTTCTTGTATCTAAAAGGTGGCTACAAGAGAGATGGATAGGGGCTTTTTACAAAGTCATGGAGTGATAGGACAAAGGGTAATTGCTTCAAATGGAAAGAGAGTAGGTTTAGATTAGATATTAAAAAGAAATTCTTCACTATGAGAATGGTAAGACAATGAAACAGGTTGCCCAGAATTGTGGGTGCTCCATTCCTGGAAGAGTTCAAGGCCAGGTTGGATGGGGCTTTGAGCAACCTGGTCTAGTGGAAGGCATCCCTGCTCATGGCAGCGGGGTTAGAACTAGGTGGTCTTTAGCATCTCTTTCAATCCAAATCACTCTGTAATTTTATGATTATTAAACAGTCACACCAAAATCTGCAGCATTTCAAACTAGCAGTTGCTGTTCAAAGTCTTACCCATTTCTGTCAGCAACAGGAATGTGTGGACAAAACCTTGAACCCATTTATTAAGCCACAAATCTTGGCAACCTAATTTCATGCACTTCTGGTTAGTACTAAGAAAAAGAGCTAATGGGTTCAATAACCCTGAAACCAGAGTCGATTCACCACATGGACTTTGAAGTCACACCTTACATTGTCAATTGTATGTGTTTGCAGGGCTTGTGATATTTTCAGCCAGGCTTCTTCCCATGATCTGTGCTGAGTTTTGAATTGTTCGGATACCATTTGATCAAGCTAATAAAAAAAAAAAGGGGAAAAAGTAGTGCATATATATGCTACAGTGACTTCAAGTAGAAACAGATCATTTCACTTGCCTCAAAGATAGAGACTTCCTGCTCAACATCTCAGATTTAATGCTCAGTAGGACAAGAGAATATGAGTTGCTCTCTAAACCAGTTAGATACCTGCTGAAACTGAAGCAATGTGTTTAAAGCTATCTCAGCTGGCTTTATTTTATATTCTATTAATTTCTGCATGGGTACAGCTGGGTGTCACTACAACACTGGTACCAGTGTCCATGTCAGTATAGTTGTTCTTTTGGGCAGAATTTTACTTAGTGTCTTCAGGCTTTTTAATTAATCAATGCTATTTACTGCTGCACCAACATCTTTGGGTGCCCCAAGTCCCACCACAATTTTAAAATGAGGGAGGGGCCTAGCTCAATGGAACCAGATAATGAGATGATATGATAATTGCTAATATGAGGTGGGAGATCTGTAAGACCCACCTTTTGTTTATCCCTAAACATTCAGCAGTACATTGTTTCTTTTGGGGAACTAAATTTTTGCCTTTGGCCATGCACTGATATATTAATTACTGACAGTCCAAAGAGCTGTATTGAAAATACACCAGAATTCATAAATTAGATCTCTCCCAGTCAGCACACAATGAGAAAAAAAAATTTAAGTAATCTAGATCTCATCTTGTACAACAGATAACAAAATGATAGCAACATGAGATTTTTTCTGTGTAGCAATTTAGCAAACAAGTAATACCAGCAAGATCAGGAACAAATCCTTGTTTTATTTGATTTCTACCTTCTTGGAGAGTCCCATGAGTACTGGTCTGGAGGTGTGCTACTTTGAATCTGACTTTTTATGCATAATTACCTACTCACTGAATCTAGGCCTCCTAGGTGAGGGTCCCAACATTCTCAACCAATTCTCATTCTCATTTGCTCCAGCGAATAATCATTTCCCTGATAATTGTTTTATTATACAAACTGAACGAGTTTTTCTGAAATTAAATCCCTTTGGTCAAAACTGCAAAAGATAAAAAGGGTAAAAGCAAAAAAAAAAAAAAGTCCTCTAGATATGAAATCTCCTTTTCTACAGTTTAACTTCCCTGGCACGTGCATACAGTCCTTCAAGAGTCCAACCAAGTCTGGGAGGAACCAAGTGTTTAACTTTCATGTCCATTGAAAATTTATAGCTTTTTCCATTCATATAGATATATTTAATATGCAGTCTTTTCCCCAAAATAAGTAAATATCACTTGATATATCAGAATAAATGGCAGGTATGTTCTGCTTATTAACTGAATTGTGAATTGTTAGAGACAAGCTAATGAATCTCAGAACTGTGTCTGCTCAGTATCTCATCATTTCTTTACACGAAAGACCAGTGTAGGAGTTTTGTTAATGTCTCTTTAACCGCTTTTTAATTAGCAATTATGGCACTTTCCTATGATTTTTCAAAAGTTAATACAAATAATACAAAATGTTTTTAGTAAAGAATAACAGTGCTTTAGAAAGAAAATCCCCTTGTGCTATAAATATGATCCTGAGAAATGATTGCCAGCTGGCTTCTTCAATGCTTATTTTTTACAGGAGAGATGATGACAGCTACAGTCACTCCAAGGAGACTGAATCAGTAGAGAACTCTGCTGGGACTTTTTCTCTCAAACTCCCTTTTCATGCTTGTCTTTTTCCTACACCCTTTTGGAGTCCATCAGACCACCACAGACAATTATAATGGATATCATGTGCTTTGCTCACTGAGGAGACTTAAAATGCCTGCTACAGATTTGTAAATCCTATCGGCTGTGTATGAAGGGTGAGGGAATACAGATTTGACAGTGACTCAGTTAGCCCTTCTTTCAATTACTGCTCAGGAGAGCTGAAAATTAACACAAACATATGTGCAGAGCCTTCTTTGAACATGTGACCAAGCTTGGCAACTGGTAATTTTAGCCTCTGAAACACAGGGTTGATGGCCTTTACATAATTGGGCCCATGAGACAAACTGCAAAATGTAGCTTGAGGCTCTTCCTCTGGGATTAAAGAAAACATCCACCCTGAGGGATTTATCCATAGCAAAAAAAAAAAAAAA